>CM040916.1:6122999-6227999 GCA_023029165.1 Gobiocypris rarus
CTGCTAGAAATAGAACCGACGCCTATTTTTCACGCGACACGCAAGCGTGTTGGAAGCGTTTCCAGGCAAAATAGAATAGGAAAATATGTTTATGTAATTTTGACACAAATACATATTAATAAATGACATTTTAATGTTTGAAAGTCTGTAGGTTTTGACATAAATGCAGATATAACTGTAGCCTAATTTAAATAAATAATAATAATTATCGATTTTCAATACATGTCAATAAATAACGAAAATTCTGTAGCCTATTTTTTTACCGTAGATATGTATGGTCAATACTGCTGACGTTGTCTTTGCTGTATCAGTAGGCTATATATTTAGGTTTAACATGAAGTGTAGGCCTTCCCTGTACGTCACCTAGCAGCAGCAGCAGCGCCGCGTCAGACACGCTTCTGATGTGCAAAGACAGAAAACGCATTCGCAGCAGAAACGCCATGCTCACACCACGCTTGCAGTGTGTCGCCGGCATAACTACCATCTGCGAGTTCAGAAAGGGTATTTAGCATGGTAAGAAAGATTGTTACAGAGAACAGAACTGTTTGCGCTCCACTCTAATGTAAAATGAACCACTCTGGCCCAGCCCACAAATAACCTACACTCCTTCCAAAACTGTCTCAAAGAATGCAAAGTCTGCAACAAATTTGTACAATAACTCACTAAAAGAGTAAAGAAAAGTTATGTGACATGAAAAGAAAAACCGTAAAAGAAAAGCAATATGAAATGAAAAGAATGTGTGGAATGAAAATAAAATGTAAAGGCAAGCAATGTTAAATGAACAGAAAATATGCAAATAAGCCTTTAAATAAATGCTCTTCATATATACCCTTTTGTGTTTTCATTTGGGCTATAACACCTGTCTTAAAATGTAAGGGATAGCCTACTGGAGCTTGGTTGGGGTGGTGGGACTGCTTGCGGTGGGCGCCGAAAAATTTCCCTTATTTGCAAATCCAAAACTTGACAGGTGTGGTGTAACAGTATAATGGATCCGTGCGTCAGGTCTTAAAGTGACAGTAACCTAATATTCCTGCTGCCAAATTATGAGATAATATAAACAAATATCTATATATGCCGTTTTTCCCTATGGTACTGTGGCCGGTAAAGATGTTAAGTGTCTAGTAACTTTGGAAAACCACTAGCCACAATGACTGGTGAGCAAAAAAGTTAATGTCAAGCCCTGAGTTTGCGATTTGGTACACACCTGAAGACCCCGATTTACTCAGATCCCATATAAAACAATTCATAAATTTCAATCTAACAAATTATGTGGATGCTTAATGGCTGGTGAAATATGTTGGGCATGGCCACATTTAACAGAGGCTTTTGCATGTTGTAATTGTACCAAAAGTAACCAAGCCGGTGTACATTATATATAAAGCTTGCTATTAAATTATGTGTGTATTTGCACATTGTTCATATAGTTTTTTCATGATTGTTTTTCCCTTAGTGAACTTATGGCTCAAAAACTACGCAAGCTCAATATACCCGTCACAGTCGTGCTTGATGCCGCAGTCGGGTAAGTGTCAAAATATTCACAGAACCTCTTAACTGATGTTCATATTCAATAGTCTTTCCAAAAGCTAGTTATTCCATTAGTTATTAGAAATCTCAACAATATGAGCACTTTTATTCTGTTAAGGTTAAACTTTGGGGACAGTGAAGTTTTAGCTGTATATGAACCTCTGCTACGTGTTTCTGTGTGGTTGTAGGTACATCATGGAGAAGGTAGACCTGGTGATTGTCGGCGCTGAGGGCGTCGTGGAGAGTGGCGGTGTTATAAACAAGGTCAGAAATACACACACTCAGACACTGCAGGGGAATCAACCTTATTTTGCAACACGGAAGTAAGCTGTTTTCTGTGAACGTGTGAGACTTTGAATTTCATTAGCCGTTATAGGGAAACAACTAGAAGAGGTGCAGTAAACATTGAAACTGTAGCAAGGAGCATAATGAGCTGTTTTGTACAGCTAAAAATAACTGAAAGCCTCGACACATTCATTTTACTAAAGGTTGTGTCGCTCTTACATTAAAGCTACACTGTGTAACTTTTTTAGTTTATTCTTAGCTAAAAACACTTAGTTCTTTCAAAAATATATGTGCTCATTAATGTATATTTACTTCTTACAAGTAATAAAGTATTCTCATAAGTGTATAATATGCCATTGAAAATACATACGGGTGAGGGGTTCGAATGCGTGTCGCCATGTTGCCCCTCCATCTTGAAAGTACAGTAGCCAAAGAGGGACATACCCACAAATTCAAGCTTCGCCTTTGGCGTTTTAACACTCGATGGCACCGTGTCGAATGTGAAGAGGGGGATTGCTTGAGACTGATTATAGCCTACAATGTAAACGTTGCCTTACGCTAGTGATGTCGTACAATATACAGAATAACGATAGCACCGATAAAAGTTACTTTACTAAGATTAGCTTGCATTCGTCTGGGAACCTGATCGCTGATGTTAGCAAATGAAATGGTAAAAAAATAACGAAAACGTAAAACTATTATTCATTTTACATAGATGTCATAACCCACATGTTAACTGATGAATTAAATAACTGCAAATTATAATAGTTTTCTAAAGTAACCTCATCACTTGATCGAACTGGAAGCCATATTAATCTTGGACTAAATCAGCCACCGTAGGAGTTAAAACGAAATCGGATTTTAGAGAAACAGAAACTAATATTCACTGGATGGTCATATACATTTTCACCGCTAGATGGGGGAAAATATCACACAGTGTAGCTTTAAAAATATAGTGGATATGGTAAAAATGTTATCTAATAGATATCACCACACTTCTCCAGTTGAAAAATCACATGAAGACCTCGATTACACGACATGGTTTCTACTTAAAACTTTTTATGCTTTTTGGGCGTTCATTTACACAAGAAGTGTTTTAGGGGCCTGATATACAGGATGGGGCCCAAAATGAATCCTGCATGTGTAAATAGAGCCGAAGATTATGTAATTTCACTCATTTGACTGAAAAACTTCTATTAGTTAGCTAGGACTTAAAGGGTTACTTCAGCGATTAGCATTAAGCTTTGTATCAGTGGAAACCCAGGAGTATATTCGAATTATCGTACTTTCACCCTTCATATGACCCTGAGACGAGAGAATTATGTATTTTATTTCTGGAAAAAATCCTCAGATGATGCAAATATCGTCATCGGAGGAGTTTTTGGCCGGAGGCTGAAGACTACAGTCAGCAGGAGGCGCTATTCCCACATGTTTTCAACATCACACTCACAGCACTCAGCTCGCAGAGCTGCGGAGATTCATGTAAACGGAGCGGTGGAGAGCAAAGGGAGTGTTTCAACTTTTAAAATGAACTTCCTATGAAAGTTAAGCTTCCAAAGACATGAGCTGATCACGTGTCAGACTGATCACGCGCTGTGAATGCAGCCGCATCCGCAAATCCCGCGCTTCCCTCAGCTCATGTGATGAATGTAATCCGATCCTGCTGCGTTTGTGCCGTGACACTCAATCGGCTCACTCACATTATATCGAACAGACACGTTCAGTTTTTAATTGATTTAATTGATTTTCTGAAAATGAACGCGGTGGGCAAGTGATCCAGTAATCCAGTAGCCGACTAGCTGCGCCTAGAGGAGGGCAGTGAAGTGCATTCTGGGAATTGTTGTCTTTCATCCCCATGAGACAAAAATACATTTTCTGTGTTTTCTCAGTCTAGAAGGCACCAAATTCAAAATTATTTCACATTTCTACTACATTAATGACCCAGTTTAAATACAGATTCATCTTCCCAGTGCTGAAGTACCCCTTTAAAACCAATTTAAAACCGCACCTCGCGTCCCTGCCAACCGCTCAAGCCTTGCAATAAGAATTTAATGATCTATGGTGTAAAATGAACACCAAAACTTCGGCGTTTCCAGAATCCAGAGTTAAAACCTCATTAAAAACCTTTAAAAGTGCAGATTCCCTAATCGTTGTCATGTCAATTAACCCTAAGACAACTGTTTTGTATTAAAAGTTTTCTTAAATGTTCTTTAAATATGCAAACAACATTATCTAATTAAATTATACATTATCTGGATAGAGCCATTATCTAATTAAATATGCACTCATTTGCACAAATTTCTTCAGGCAAAAAACTTTGGATAAAACCAAAAAAGGTAACAATTTATAAAAAAAAAATAAATCAGAAAATACTACCAACAGACAGAAGACAAATCATGTTTTTAAGAATAAAATCTCATATAAATCAGGTGAATGATAACAAACCCCTTCAGAATATAGACCGGAATAAAGCTGTAATGTTTGGTGTGTTTAAGTGCTGCTAAAGTTGAGATTTGTGACCTCATTTTGAGAAAACAGCCTTTAAGGATCTGTGCATATGAGAGTGATAAATGCATATAACGAAATGTATTTATTTCTTACCATTTATTTCTTGGATATGATTTAAAACGATTCCATTCATGTCCTAGATTGGCACCTATCAGATGGCCGTGTGTTCCAAGGCACACAACAAACCATTTTATGTGGTGGCAGAAAGTTTTAAGTTTGTGCGACTCTACCCACTTAACCAGCAAGACGTACCCGACAGATTCAAGGTGAGGTTCACGCCATGTCGTAATTACGAGATGACAACACGTGACTTTCTGAAGCTGTTCACGTCCTCAGACTGAGAATTATGCCTTTCTATGCTATCAACATCTAAATCAGGGTTTCCGTGGGTCTTAAGTCTTAATTTGACCTTCTACAATTTAAGGCCTTAAATATGTCTTAAATTCAATATCGTGGCATTAAATTAGTGCCCTATGATTCATAGGAATGGAATTTTTGTTTTCCAGTACAAATACAAAACATCCTTAGATCAAGATATGCAAGACATGTAAAAATTCACAAAAAAAAGTCTTGTTTTCTGAGAAATTGAACAAAATGAAGTGAGTTTATGCTTAAAACAAGAACAAATATCTGTCAGTGGGTATGAAAATTACCTGCATTTGAATTAAGGTGATTTTTATGAACCCATTGGCCTTGTTTTAATCATAAAATCACTTTCACAAGATTTATCTCAAACTTTGCTATTTTTTAATCAAATTGATTAAACATCCATCCATCATCTTCTGCTTATCTGGGACCGGGTCGCGGGGGCAACTCTCCCTAGACTCTTCCTCCAGCTCTTCCGGGGAAATACAGAGGCGTTCCCAGGCCAGCTGGGAGACATGTCCTAGGTCTTCCCCGGGGTCTCCTCCCGGTGAGACGTGCCCTGAAAACCTCCCCGGGAAGACCTCCAGGAGGCATCCGAAACCGATGCCCGAGCCACCTCAGCTGGCTCCTCTCAATGTGGAGCAGACACGGCTCTACTCTGAGCTCCTCCCGAGTGACCGAGCTTCTCACCCTATCTCTAAGGGAGTGCCCAGCCACCCTCCGGAGAAAGATAATTTCGGCCGCATGCATCCGGGATCTTGTCCTTTAGGTCACGAGCCACAACTCATGACCACAGGTGTATCCATTAATTAAAAATGGATCTCCAAAATATGCTTTGAAACTTTGAAGTTTCTCTTATGTAACTCATTGTGATATTTACATATAGAGAACATATTGACATGTTACATTCCCTTCAATTTATTCCTTAAATTCTTTAATTGGTCTCATAAGGGTCTTAAAGCAACACTCCACTTTTTTTGAAAATAGGCTCATTTTCCAAGTCCCCTAGAGTGAAATAGTTGAGTTTTACCGTTTTTGAATCCATTCAGCCGATCTTTGTATCTGGCGGTAGCACTTTTAGCATAGCTTAGCATACATCGTTGATTCTAATCAGTCCATTAGCATCTCATTCAAAAAATGACCAAAGACACTTTCAATATTTTTCCTATTTAAAACTTGACTCTTCTACAGTTACATCGTTACTAAGACCAACTGAAAATGAAAAGTTGTGATTTTCTACACCTAAATGGCTAGGAACTACTTTCTCATTCCTGCGTAATAGTCGCGGATCTTCACGGCTGTACCATGGCTGCAGCGGCGCAGTGATTCGTTGGTATTCTGTGAAACATGGTGGTAGTACACCTTCGACTTACTATCACATCCCTTTACAACACACAGAACCATGGCTAATCACACAGGTAAATCCACAACACAATTTGTCGGCTGCAAGCCTGAAACTTTCTCTGCAACTACACGAACTTAGTGCCAGTCACATTGAAAGTTACCTATAGCTGGGGGCTACTTTCAGTGCTGCGTAATATCACTGCGCCGCTGCAGCCATGGTACAGCCGTGAAGATCCGAGACTATTACGCAGGAATGAGAAAGTAGTTCCTAGCCATTTAGGTGTAGAAAATCGCAACTTTTCATTTTCAGTTGGTCTTAGCACACGATGTAACTGTAGTCAAGATTTAAATAGGAAAAATATTGAAAGTGTCTTTGGTCATTTTTTGAATGAGATGCTAATGGACTGATTAGAATCAATGATGTATGCTAAGCTATGCTAAAAGTGCTACCGCCAGATACAAAGATCGGCTGAATGGATTCAAAAACGGTAAAAGTCAACTATTTAACTCAAGGGGACTTGGAAAATGAGCCTATTTTCAAAAAAAGTGGAGTGTTCCTTTAAATGTACCTTCATAAAACCTGTAGAAACCCTGCTAAATGAATCTGCAGCGATCACATGGTACAAGTACAATCTCTAAGATGTAATTCTGAGTTCTGTGAGGACATGAACGCTTTTCACAAGTTGGAATCTCGTAATTCCTACAGCTTAAGCTAGTTTAAACACTGAGATCCACTTATCATACAGGAATGTGTACATCATATCTCTCTCTCTCTCTGTCTTTCAGTATAAAGCAGACATCCTGAAAACGGTGGATCTCAACCAAGAGCACCCGCTGATTGACTACACCCCTCCATCCCTCATCACGTTACTCTTCACTGACCTCGGGGTGCTGACGCCCTCTGCGGTCAGCGACGAGCTCATCAAACTGTACCTGTGATGATGAGGATTGCTCTTCATGAAGCATTGAAATCAATGCCCGAGGGTGTAGATTTCAAATGCACCGTTAACTGAAAGATCCTGTATATGGAGAGTATGCCACATCCAACGAATCCTGAATTTAAGATTAAATTATCTGGTTTAAATTATTTTCATGTGCCCATCTTTTCTCAGAAAACTCACATTATATAATTATAAAATGGTTACATTTACTTTAAAAGACTCCCTACATGTACGCATCATTAGAAACTTGCCCAGTCATGCTGAGTTAATGAGGATAAACTGGGATCTTAATGATATTAAATATCAGGCATCTCAGAGCATTTTAGGAATGCACAACATATCGGCCACCATAGCGGTCTCAGCCTGATATGAAAATTTGACCAATGTATTAAAGCTGATAAATAATGAATTATTTCCTTCCGCTGAGACACTTCACATGCATGCTCACCATCATGGGTTAGAATTGCTTGAAATGTAAGACTTGTTTTTTTGTAATCAGGCTCTCAAAAATTATATAACTTTAGATTAATCAGCCAATTTATCGGTATCGCCAAAATGTTTATATCGGTGCATCCCTACTTCATAAGCTGATGTTAAAACACTTGCTATATGCATGTATTAACACACAGAGACGATTCGGTTCCGGGGTTAGTTAACTTCATTTAATTCACCTTAATCATTTAAATAAACAAGTGCTAAAGCCAGTTTTGATATTTGGACTTGGAATGCCTTTCAAGAAGAAGTTGCCTCAATAATTTATGGTGGCTTCTGGGAAAACATGCTGACAAATGAGGATATAAACCACATTAGTATGTTTATATACTGACTGTATCTGTTGACGCAACTCTTGCTGCTTGGATCACATGCAGTCGGCTATGTTAAAACATAAATAAATTAGTATCATAACAGGCAACAGCTGTTTCAACCCCCTTCATAATCATTCAAAATGATCTGAAAAATACAGCATTGGCAGTTTTATACAATATGTATACAAAAGTTGAGCGTTTGGGGCTGATGCGGAGAGACGAGAGGATGTTCATCTGAATAGCAGTGGCCTCTTTAAGGCAAGTTTTCCTCAGGATGGTCCATGAGAGACTTTACCCAGCTGGTTCCATTGATCAGTTTGGTGGTTGCAATAATGTACTCAGTCCCACTATCTTCCATATTTGACAAGAACCGCAGAGCAGCGATTTCAGCGTAAGTCACACCACCAAGGAAGAAGACCAGGGTGGTTCTGTTTTCTCCTGGCTGACCTACAAATCAAGGAGAATGCAGTCAATTACCTAGAGAAATATTACAACCATGTGCATAAAGACCTTCCCCCAAATGTACTTACATACACTATATTGCCAAAAGTTTTGGGACGTCTGCCTTACATGCACATGAACTTTAACAACATCCCATTCCTAATCCGTAGGGTTAAATATGGAGATGGCCCACCTTTTGCAGCTATAACAGCTTCAGCTCTTCTGGAAAGGCTTTCCACAAGGTTTAGGAGTGTGTTTATGGGACGTTGACAAATTGTGAGGGCAGGCACTAATGTCAAGTTCCTCCACACCAAACTCACTCATCCATGTCTTTATGGACCGACGCTTTGTGCACTGGTGCGCAGTCATGTTGGAACAGGAAGGGGCCGTCCCCAAACTGTCCCCACAAAGTTGGGAGCATGAAATTGTCCAAAATGTCTTGGTATGCTGAACCATTAAGAGTTCCTTTCACTGGAAATAAGGGTCCAAGCCCAACCCCTGAAAAACAACCCCACACCATAATCCCCTCCATCAAACTTTACACTTGACACAATGCAGTCAGGCAAGTCCCGTTCTCCTGGCAACTGCCAAACCCAGACTCGTCCATGGGATTGCCAGACAGAGAAGCGTGATTGGTCACTCCAGAGAACACGTCTCACTCCTCTAGAGTCCAGTGGCGGCGTGCTTTACCCCACTGCATCCAACGCTTTGCATTGCACTTGGTGATGTAAGGCTTGGATGAGCTTCTCGGCCATGGAAACCCATTCCATGAAGCTCTCTCCGCACTGTTCTTGAGCTCATCTGAAGGCCACATGAAGTTTGGGGGTCTGGAGCGATTGACTCTGCAGAAAGTTGGTGACTTCTGCTCACTGTGACCCTCAGCATGCGCTTGACCCCGCTCTGCGATTTTACGTGGCCTACCACTTCATGGCTAAGTTGCTGTTGTTTCCAATTTCTTTCACTTTATTATAATCCCACTAACAGTTGACTGTGGAATATTTTGTAGAGAGGAAATTTCCCGAATGGACTTATTGCACAGGTGGCAACCTATCCCGGTCCCACGCTTGAGTTCACTGAGCTCCTGAGAGCGACCCATTCTTTCACAAGTGTTTGTAGAAGCGTCTGCATGCTTGATTTATACACCTGTGGCCATTGAAGTGATTGGAACACCAATACTTTTGGCAATATAGTGTATATCATGATGTGGTTACTGATCTTTACACCAAGTCAGTCATGCTCATCACCAGTGTTGGGGAAAGTTACTTTGAAAAGTAATGCATTACAATATTGCGTTACTCCCTTAAAAAGTAACTTACTGAGTTACTTAGTTACTTTTGCGTTACTTTTTCTTACCTGGACTGAGCTTGTTTTTTGTTTTTTATGACCAAAAGGTTCTATTTTTGTGCAAATGTAAAGACCTCTTCACTCCAAAATTTAAATAATAAACCTCAGGCTGAGGTAAAAATAAAAATTCACACGCTCTGCTGCGCTGCCATTCTGGATAATGGAAGAATAGGACGCAGGAGAAAAAATGTTTTACCAATAAAAAATAAAAAAAATCTAGTAATTTTTGCTAATGGTTTAACAATCATTAAAGGTCAGCAGTAAATTGTTAAATAAAGGTAGACTAAATGCATTAAAATATTTGTTTTATTTAACATTTACTTTTTGGAGATTTGCTTATTTTGCATTTGACTGATTTTAATGTTTTTGAGGAATACTCAATCTGTATGCAAGTGAGATGAATAAATGCTCAAATTTAGTCTAGAACTACAATAACCATCATGTTCACACACAACGCCTCTGTACTTACTCTCGATTTCATGGGGACAGGAGAGCTATCAGTCAAATAAATTTGAAAAGTAATGCATTACCTTACTAGTTACTTGAAAAAGTAATCTTATTACGTAACTCAAGTTACTTGTAATGCGTTACCCCCAACACTGCTCATCACTTACGCTTCTTGTGAAGGCCTGTGGGAACCTGCTGTCTCTCTTCAAAGTGTGGCCCGGGCAGCATCTTCAGCACCTCCTCTATGCTCCGCCAGCCGGGGCGCGCCAGCACCTGAGTCAGACGCACGCTGAGCGGGGCGTAGCCGCTGTACACATACGAGATGTCGTTGGGGTTCTGAGGGAAAGCGAACTCGCATTAGTTACTCCCAAAAGCATGAGCAAAATGAAGTCCTTGGATGAGCCACCGTCAACTAGGAATTTAAACAGCTAAAAAAAAAAACCCAATGCACTTTTTAAAAAGAAAACTGATTTGCGCATGTGTCATCACATCAGGCAAACGTGTATAAAATATGTACATATACAGTACCAGTCAAAAGTTTGGTTTCTGAGGGATCGTGTGATACTGATGACTGGAGTAATGATGCTGAAAATGTGATGCTTTGATCGCAGGAATAAATTACATTTTAAAAGTATAGTAAAATAGAAAACCATTATTTTACATTGTAATATATTTCACAATATTAAAATAAATGGAGGCTTGATGAGCAGAAGAGACAAATGTTGCATATATATGCAAACAAATGACGCTAGACCTGTTCTCAAAATCAAATCAGTCAAGAAAATACATTTAGATACATTTTCACTGCAATTACAATTGGATAAAAAATGCTATGAAATTAATGTTTTTAAAAAAATTATATTTTGAGTCTGTAATTTTTGTCTAAATCACTGCAATTACATAATTAGGTGGCAGAAAGTCTTAAGTGAATCATAGAATCATTCATTCAACTGATTCATTTGTCCAAATGGCTGATTCATTCTGTCCTTATGAATGGATCATTGATTTAGAAAAAAATGTGGATTCATTCACTAATGAAACGGCACTTTTGCGATGCTCTGAGACGCACAACGGCTGTTGCAGCTTTGATTGGAACCATTTTCATTCCCAAAGCAGAGCAATATTGTGTCTAAAATGTCACTCACAATAGTAACTGTGTGATATTGATTTGATCAGTTTAATGCAGATATTCTGGAAAAACAACTTCTGTGACACTGCTTAACTATATCATAGGCTGCACTTACACTGCAGGTCTTGATGCACAACTCCGATTTGGTGACTATATCCGATTTTTTGGATAACCCACTTACATTATCTTTTAAAAGCGACCCGTATCCAATATTTGCATTTACACTATACATTGGCGATACAGCCTAAAATGTTCTGACACAGAAAAGGAAGTAAAACGGCACAATGTGCAATGGATGCAGACGAAGGCTGGAAAATGCTGCCTTCGGAGGACACATTTCAAGGCAGGAAGGCATCAAGGCACGTCCGAATCTAATGTTAGCTTAATGTCTCCTGAGAGACCTTCATCTGATCGAGTTTTGACGGCAGCAGATATGTATCCTTCACTGCCTTTGATATCCCACAATCCTGTGCGTTCCATTCAGTGACAGTTGAGCTGGGGAAAAAGATGGCGTCCGAAAGTTGCGTTTGTGGGTCAGTTTGTGTGTAAATGTACGTTTTTTACCAACATATTACACTTCTGATGTCATTTATAGCGAGAAATCACTACTGTAGTAATTAAATATGTGTTTAGTTCTCAGCAAAGCTCTCTCTATTTAGCTGTAGATCATTAAATGGTTACACTGCCTTAGAAGTCTGTCTGAAATCAGCTTCATGCACAAACGCTGCCTTACAAGCCATTGTCTGATGAGACAGCCGAAATGATTATTCAATGTTTAAAGCCATTAGTGTCTTGTGATCGCAGTCTGTGTGTCCACCTGAGTTGACATCATTCGCCTCCGTCCCTTTTTCAATTACATACGACTCGCATTTACTGGGGAATATCTGGTTTGACCGCTTACATGGCAGACGCAAATGCACGTATCTGAATCATATCGGATTTATTACCACATATGAGTGAGGCCTGAATCCGATCTGAGGAGATCGGAATTCATGCGTTTTTTTCCTGCTTATATGTTCACGTCATATCCGATCTGTGCCACACTCAGAGGAAAAATCGGAATTGGGTCACTTGACCCATGCAGTGTAAATATAGAAATGCAAGACAAAAACTAATTCAGGGGCATTTTGGGTGATGCATTTTAATGGCCTGTATCACACAGTGAAACCATATCACTGTATATTTTATACAATTTTCAATAGTAATATAGTCTTTAAAAAGTTTTGGGAATATAGTGCATGCATTAAATAGATGCTATTTGTTATGATATTTTGTTATCTAATGTAATGACATTTTATTCATCATTAACAGTTTCCAAATGTTTTTTCAGAGCCACTGTGTGTTATTTTGTTTGCACATCCTGACCAGGTGGTTCAGTTCTATAAAAACACTGAACCCTATTAATAATGAGAAGCAGGACACACCTGTTCATTGGCATCCTCCATCCACAGTTTGAGTGTTTTCCTGATTGTGGGGTAGTTGTTTCTCATGGTGCTTTGAGGCTTGAGTAACCCAGCCTTTTCCAAGTTCTTGAGGGTCAGAATGTGCTCGTATCCATACGTCTAAACCAACAAAGCACAAACATACTTTTTGTTAAACATTAAATTGTGTGGCCTCAATGTGATTGGTTATCAAGGCACACATGATCCATAATGCATTCACAAAATGGATCTAAAAGCAAATACCGAACCATCTCCGTCCTACCTGAAGGATCTCCCTCTTATAGTAGTCGAGGACTTTCTGTTTGAGGCCATTGTTGCAGACAGACTGCATGCACACCAGTCGCAGGATCTTAATCAGCGGGTCTTTCTGTGCAATGCAGTCTTCTATATACATGCTGACCTGAGAGTGAAATCACACATGATCACAGTGATGATAATCAATCCTAAAATATATTCTGTCCCCAGAAAAGACTAAACAAAGCACCTTGTCTGTGTCGACTCCTGTCATAAACTCTTGTTCAACCGTCAGACTGTCAAAGAAGGCTTCTGAGGCTGAAACACAGGAAAGAATTGATTTGATTCATCCAAAGAATCCCAAAGCAAAACTGGAAAGAAGTAAAAAGCAAATTGAATGTGAACTCACGCCAGGTGCCCTAACAAACATTATAATTGACCACAGACCACAACTTCAAGTTATTCAAAATCAATGGGAAACACCTTTACAGTAAAACACTTACAATGCAAGCCATTCAACACCATGTGTGTTCAAAAAGGTGCAACTCGCCAATATATTACATATAGTCAAATTTAGCTGAATTCCAAAAATGAATCATCTAAATAGTAAGAGGTGTTAGTGCGGCCAGCAGGGGGCGCTCACCCTGTGGTCTGTGTGGGTCCTAACACCCCAGTACAGTGATGGGACACTATACTGTCAGAGATCACCGTCCTTCGGATGAGACGTTAAACCGAGGTCCTGACTCTCTGTGGTCATTAAAAATCCCAGGATGTCCTTTGGGAAAAGAGTAGGGGTGTAACCCCGGCATTATGGCCAAATTTGCCCATTGGCCCCTGTCCATAATGGCCTCCTAATAATCCCTAGGTCGGCTGGAAGCTAGATATTTTACTTTATAACGTGTTAAATATGGATATTTTTCTCTCACAAATGCATCACTGCGGCCTTTATTAACCCCTGGAGCACTTTTATATTGGATGGATGCACTTTTATGGACCATTCACTGCCATTATAAAGCTTGGAAGAGGCAGGACATTTTTAATATAACTCAGATTGTATTTGTCTGAAAGAAGAAAGTCATATACACCTAGGATGACTTAAATGTGAGTAAATCATGGGGTAATTTTTCATTTTTGGGTAAACTATCCCTTTAAATGGCCTCAATGTGATTGGTTATCAAGGAACATGTGAATGATTGGTCTCAGACTTACTCGTTATGTCCTTGACGAGTTCAGCGATGGAGGTGTGATTAGCCAGAGAGCTGCGAGCCGCCTGCATGTGAGGCAACTGGGAAACAAACTGTTTAATCTCCCCAACGGTTTTTGCATTGTGTCGCTCCTATCAGAAAGACAAGAAAACCAGCTTATTAATGAAAACAAGTCTCTTCTGCTCACCACTTTATTATTAGATCAAAACGACAATAAAAAAACAGCATTATTATTCAATCTTTTTACAATTTAAAATAACTTTTCTATGTGAATATATTGTTAAATGTAATTTATTCCTGTGATCAAAGCTGAATTTATCATCATTACTCCAGTCTTCAGTGTCACATGATCCTTCAGAAATCATTCAGATATGAGGATTTGATGATCAATAAATAGTTCTTATTATTACCAATAATGAAAACAATTGCACTGCTACATATTTTTGTAGCAACATTTAAAACACAATTTTAAAGGGATAGTTCACCCAAAAATGAAAATTACCCCATGATTTACTCACCCTCAACTCATCCTAGGTGTATTTGACTTACTTCTTTCAGACAAACACAATCTGAGTTATATTAAAAATGTCCTGGCTCTTCCAAGCTTTATAATGGCAGTGACTGTTGGGTCATCTTTAAAGTGCATCTGTCCATCATATAACTGCTCCACATGGCCCGGGGTTAATAAAGGCCTTCTGAAGTGATGCGTTTGTGTAAAAAAAAAAATCCATATTTAAAACTTTATAGACTAAAGTAAGGAGCTTCCAGCGGTCAGCGCTAACAAGTCGGCTTACGAAAAGAGTAACCCTTGACCCTTGATGCATGTGTACTGATGAAAGCAGAAGCGCAGAGGATGGAGCAAAACAAAACACCGGTCATGAATTAGAGTCTAAAACGAGAATTTTTAAAGAGAAATGGCAGAGGATTTTGATATAAGATAAGAGGGGCTTGAGTTTGTTGCCCAGCCTGATCCACGAGAGGCGTCAAAGCTTGCGATGCGTCAAGGGGTCAAGGGTTACTCTTTCACCGCAAGTTAGCTACACAAACGCGCCGCTTCGCTTCAGAAAGCCTTTATTAACCCCCGGAGCTGTGTGGAGCAGTTATATGATGGATAGATGCACTTTTATAAACCTTCAAAAATGACCTAACAGTCACTGCCAGAACATTTTCAACTCAGATTGTGTTCGTCTGAGAGAAGAATATCAAATACACCTAGGATAACTTGAGGGGGTGTAAATCATTGGATAATTTTAATTTTTGAGTGAACCATCCCTTTAACATTATAAATGTCTTTACTTTCAGTAATGCCCACTCCAAGATTTCCAAGGTATCATGATTTCCACAAAAATATGAAGTAGCACAACTGTTTTCATCATTGATAATTGTGACAAGCAGGGCGGGCAAGAGCCGTGAGAGAGCGGCGCGAGGCCGGTGGCTGAGAGAGCGTGACTGCAGATGAGCATCACCTGCGCGTCACACCGGTCTCGAAATCCTCTCATGAAGGAGCTCGGAAGCATAAAAGTCCAGGCCTGGGGCCTCATTTATAAAACTTTGCATAGGATTTGCATCAGAAGTGGTGTATGGATGAAACATAGGACGTGCGTACGCACAGAAATATTAGGATTTATAAAACCATGCGCACGCACATCATACGCAGTTTTCCATTAATAAATCACAATCAATTCTAAATGTAGCGCAGCTTTTGCGGCTTCATGTCACGCCCATAGTTGCCCATAAATAGTCTGTGAAACGCCCACAAGTTAATATTCATCGATTGCGAAATCATGGCAAACACAGAGGATATAAAAAAAAAAACATAACTTCACTCAATGTGAAGTAGCAGTTATCATTGGCGAGGTGGAAATTAGGAGAAAAGTGTTGTTTGGAGGGCACAGTGTGGGCATTACTAATGCCAGAAAGGCACTCGAATGGCAAAAGGTTGCAGACGCCGTAAACGCTGTAGCCTCACAACCTCGGGCCGTGGCCGAAATAAAAAAAGAAATGGTCGGACATCAAAGTCAAGGCAAAAGCGTCTAGCACACCAGAGTGTGTCTGCCACGGGTGGGGGAAATGGGAAATAGTTTAGTGCAAATGTAATTTCTTGCAGCTTTCTGAATGGTTGAGACATGTGTCATACGTTACTTTATTCAAAAATAAAACAAACTAAAGGCATATGCATGAATACCATGATTCCGTAGCTGATGAAGACATGTTTACTATGAAAACAACTTTCCCCAGTGGACAATTAATACATCTATCTATCTATTTAGTATCTATCTATCTATATATCTCCTAATTATCTATCTATCTATCTGTCTGTCTGTCTGTCTATCTGATTGCATCTATATCTGCTCCAGACGGACACATTGACGAGAATATCAGTTTTGTACAATATTTCGTTCTGTTTACCATTTATGAGGATGTATTGCATAACATGCCAATATTATTGCAGAACATATTTCACTTTTCTTTTTGCAAATATGTGTTAATTTGCATTTCTGTTGTAACTTTCGTTTGATTGTGTTTGGTTTACACTGCAGATCGCTCATACGTGTGTTCGTGTAGGCTGTTAATTGTAAGACTTGCTTTGTGAAGTCTTCATGTTATTTATGAGAGGCAGTATTGCCATTTCTTTTACACAACGGTCTACAGTTTCACGTGTTTCTTCCATCTGCCGATGGTGTCGCCATTTCTCATTACACCCGTTTTTGTGCGTACGTCTGTGTCAGAGATGGCATGAAAACCGCACATTTTCCCATCAAGTTTGCTTTTTATAAATACCAATTATTGCGTAGAGAGCGGCGTACGCCTTCTTTTGTGCGTAACGTTTATAAATGAGGCCTGGTCCTCTCTCGTCTTCACTGTCATTGTTCCTCCTTTTATGCTTCCGAAATAAAAGCCACCGGCCTCGCGCCGCTCTCTCACGGCTCTCGCCCGCCCTGCTTGTCACAATTATCAATTTTAAATTGCAATAATATTTAACAATATTACAGTATTTTTCATCAAATAAAATGCAGACTTCTTTCTAATACATAAAAAATTCTAAAAGTTTGACCAACAGTGTCTTTATTTGACACAAAAGCAGCCCAAACCTCAAACGCAGCTGATATGATCTTGGCTTTCTTGCTGAGAGCCGCGCCGACAGCATTGAAGTTCTTGTCACGTATCTCGGCGTAAAGCTCCTCGGCGGAGTTGAGCTGCAGTTTTTTGGGCTCGGTGGGGAGATCTTTCCCACCTTCTCCCTGTTTCTTCTGCGCAAACTTCTCGGGCGGTAGCTTCACATAACCTGTCAAAGCAACCACAGAACTATTGGAAAAAACAAGAGCTTATACAGTCTTTAAATGATGTACTTCTAAAGTGTTTATTTCGTGTCTGCACACATTTTTACTTAATTTACCATTGGTGATGCCATAGATCTCGTCAATAAGACCCTCGTAAGTGAGTTGAGTGGCTAATGGTGTAAGCAAGTCCACATTGCGATCCAACAGGAGAAGGGTGTCGAAAACAGGCAGGATTTGAGCGTGCCCTGCAAACTCTCTCTTCATCCGCAGCATCATGTTGGCCACATGCTGAGAGAGACACAGTGTAATGCATACAATTACATCAGAGAAATGGAAAACAAAACTGCTACTACAAATTAGTATGGAAGCTTGTTTCCACCACAGAATTGCAATTGCGACTTGAGATATAAACGCAAAACTGTGAGTTACAAAGTCAGAAATTGTGAGATATAAACTTGCAATTCATAGTTTTCAGTCACGTGACTGTCGCTGAGCCTTGGAGGGCAAAACCGCAATAAAACTCCATTGGACTGAAGCACAAGCCTGTCAAATCTCCATCTTAAAACAAACATATGTGAACAAGATGCACGTTTTGGGCACTTATGATCCATATAGAGCTCCTGCTGCTGTATTTCAATCACTATAAACATTGGGACGTTTTAAAACGTTAATGTGAAAAACACTATAGGGTGAGTTGCACCATTAAGTATTAAATTAAGCAAAGTTTAATGCTAATCTAGGATTTGTTGATATGGGTTTTATTTTAAATCGAGTTGTTGCACCACTTCATTTGAAACACAGATTAATTACGCAGTAAAACTGTTATAGAGCTGATCGAGCAGCAGATGAAGGGTGAACTGACGACAGGTTAAACCCCTTAAAGTGCCGTAATGTGCTAAAACAGTGATGTTAAAAGATCAAATTCAGTTTACACCTTTTTGATGATGCATATCATGTACAGGCGAGCAGAAGAGCCAAGAATATGAACGCAACGCGTTTTCTTTATAATGGGTTTCGATGGGGAACACGCCGAATGAGAAACCTTGTGTTGCATTAATATTCAGCGTTTATCTGCTTTCCTGTACAAAGTATGCAACATCAATAAGGTGTATATTGAATTAGGATATTTTGATATTGTCTTACTGCATTAATGCTGACTACAAACCTGGTAAAAATGAGTGGCGGGCAATGAGGAAAGCATTGTTTTGCCCTCCAGGTGGGCGTTCCTGTAAGCGTGTGACGACACGTCAAAACTATTAATAGAAAAAGTTGCAAAAAAATACGAGCTGACTTTCTCAAAATTGTGAGTTTATGCATTTTGGAATTTATAACTTACAATTGGGCATTTATAGCTCACAATTATGAAGAAGAAAAAAAAGTCTTGCAAGATGTAAACTACCAATTGCGTGTAAAAAGGTCAGAATTGCACATTTATACCTTGAAATTGTTTCAGAATTGTGTTCAGAATTACGAGAATGGCATCAAATGTTTATAAAAGAGCAGCCAAGCTAGCACAGTTGATGCTTTTCTACTCACCCGTGCACACTCTCCTTTGCCAAAGATCTGCGGTATCGTCCCGTAAAGTGCTTGCAAAGTCATGAGGCCTTTGGCAGCGTGATACAGGCTTGTCTGATCATTCTCTAAATAACATTCCTTCAGAAAACAAAACCAACTTACTGTAAGGGAAATGTATAAAACATCAAACCATATAAGGCGTTTTTGATATTAAACTTATAAGATGTTTTTGTTAAATATAATGGGAATTCTAGTTTTCTGTAGTAGACACATTTTTCTTTGATGACCTTTGGTACTTTTCTCAATAGAACTAGTTTTCGTTAGCCTTGAAGAAGTTCTCGGACAGCTGCAGATAACACCAGCTGAGGAGTTTGTTATTGTGTTATTGGCCCTCACCCTTTTGAATGAGAGTATAAAAGAACGAGTGAGGGGCTTTTGGTTTTTATCTTTTCTGACTACACAGCCTGCAACCCGAATAGACCTTCTTAGCAAGAATAAAACACTGTGTTTTTCAATTTCAGCTTCACCATGATAATTACTATGGTAAGTTTCTTTGTTTCCACGACATTACGTAAAAGTCTCAAAGCATTTGCTCATGGATATGTCAGCTCTATATTCTAGGTCATATCATGCACTTAGTACAGAACATCTTGGATGAGAATTACATTGGAACATTTTTGATGTGTAATTTGTAATGATTATTTTGTTCAGAGACGGTATTTTATATTTCAGGATTTAAACACAAACCCAGAATATAAGTGACATGAACTCATTGTCTTACCCTAAAGGAACTCTCAGACTCCATGGAAAGAAGGTCTCCATCATAAGGTATGAGGTCCAGAATGTACTCATCAATGTTTGTAAAAGAGTTAAGAACGCCTTTCTCCTTCAGCCGCTGCTCACACAGAAGACTCCGGCGAGGCACGAACAGGATGTGGAAATCTCGTGGCTGTAATTTATCCTCACTGCAATGCAAAACTTACAATGTATCATCAGCAAGGCAGCATTATGGCCAGTGATTACTGCCAGGAAGCACTGCCCCCAATTAAAACTAATCAGAATATCTGCTATGGATGTTATAGTCGGAGAGCACATATTGTCTCAAAATTTTAATATTCATAATACAGGAAATTTTTAAACTTGTCCTAGGCCACTCCTACCAAAAGAACTCAGATTTGTCACATTTGATACATTGTTTTGTTCTTCACAGAAATGGGACTTACCTTGCAACGTTTTCTGCAATGATGTCCATCAGTTCCAACCTTGGTCGAACAAAAAAGACGATATTCTTGACGGCGGCGGATGGTATACGACCCCCTTTGAGAGTGAACATTTTCTCGACTTCATGTTCCTTTTTGAACAATAAATTAAGACAATCATCTTCTTGGCAAGGAATACAATTATATTTAAACCGTGTAAATGGGTAATAAAAAGAGCAAATGTGTGTGTGTGTGTGTATCAGGCATAACATTATGAACTAATTGACCTAACAAAATTCCTAATATTTTGTTGCCCCTCCTTTCACTGCCAAAACAGCCCTGACTTGTTGAGGCATGGACTCCACTAGACCCCTGAAGGTGTGCTGTGGTATCTGGCACCAAGATGTTAGCAGCAGATCCTTTAAGTCCTGTAAGCTGCGAGGTGGGACCTCCATGGATCGGACTTGTTTGTTCAGCACATCCCACAGATCTGGAGAATTTGGCCAAGTCAACACCTCAAACTCATTGTTGTGCTCCTCAAACCATTCCTGAAGCATTTGTGCTTTGTGGCGGAGCATCATCCTGCTGAAAGAGCCACAGCCACCAGGAAATACCGTTTCCCTGAAACTATGAGTAACATCCACATGGATGTCAGACTCAGGACCCAAGGTTTCCCAGCAGAACATTGCCCAAAGCATCGCACTGCCTCCGCCGGCTCGCCTTCTTCCCATAGTGTATCCTGGTGCCATGTGTTCCCCAGGTAAGAGACACACACGCACCCGGCCATCCATGTGATGTAAAAGAAAACATGATTCATCAGACTCAGGTGATTCATTCACCACTGTTCCTTCCTTGGAGCACTTTTGATAGATCCTGACCACTGCAGACCGGGAACATCCCACAAGAGCTGCAGTTTTGGAGATGCTCTGACCCAGTCGTCTAGCCATCACAATTTGGCCCTGGTCAAACTCGCTCAAATCCTTACGCTTGCCCATTTTTCCTGCTTCTAACACATCAACTTTGAGGACAAAATGTTCACTTGCTGCCTAATATATCCCACCCACTAACAGGAGCCGTGATAAGTAGAGATAATCAGTGTTATACACACACACACACACACACACACACACAATATTTGTTTTGCACTTACTACATTATGTGTGCATTTTTTGGTACAATTTGTGTAGTTTCTCACCTTCAAAAGGGAATACTGAGCAATTAACCCGAAAGGTCCAGTAAGATACTCGTCCCAAACAATGGCCTAATTAAAAAAATAACAACAACAACACATGAATTAAAGGATGGTGATACGTTACATGTCGACTGACAGTAGTAACACTTAACAATAACACAAAGTAAGTGCAGTTCACATTCTTCACAAGGGAAGTAACGTTATGTTTGAATACATGATAGTGTGACAGCAGGAGAATGACAGTGTAAGAGATTAATCTGAATGTTTATTAGAGAAAAAAAAGCTATACCTTGCTTCCCGAACATTTATCTAAAAATTCGCGCAGGTCTTTTCGTGCAGCCTCTCTCAAAATATTTAGGTTTACTCTGCCACAAAACAAATGCGACGCCATGTTCGTTAAGCGCAATCATATGACTTTCACGGGCTCGGGATGTCACGTGATTCGTCTTTCAAAATAAAAGCCGGAAGATGTATATTTTATTACTCTAGTATAATTTTATATAATAAAATATATATTTTATTGTATTTTTATTATTTTCTCTAAAAAAATATTTTGGATTAATCACGAGGACTTTTACATGGAAACTGACCAAGGCTGCATTTATGTTATTAAAAATACAAAAAAAGCTGTAATATTGTGAAATATTATTAAAATGTAAAATAACTGTTTTCTATTTGAAAATATATTATAAAATGTAATTTATTCCTGTAATCAAAGCTAAATGTATCATCATTACTCCAGTGTTCAGTGTCACATGATCCTTCAGAAACCTTTCTAATATGATGATTTGCTGCTCATGAAACATTTATGATTATTATCAATGTTGAAAACAGTTGTGTACAATTTTTCTTTTTAGGATTCTTTGATTAATAGAACGTTTAAAAGAACAGCATTTATCTGAAACGGAAAGGTTTTGTAACATTGTACTATTCAAAAGTTTTTGGTCTGTAAGACATTTTTTTTTGTTAGTTTTTTTTTGGGGTTAAAGAAATGAATACATTTATTCAGCAAGGATGCATTAAATTTATCAAGTGACAGTATAAACATTTATAATGTTGCAAAAGCTTTACAATTTAGATAAATGCTGTTTCTATTCATTAAATAAAATATTTTTGTTATATCAATATATATTTGTTATATTTTCAACATTGAAAATAATCTTAAATGTTTCTTGATCATCAAATTATCACATCTGAATGATTTCTGAAGGATCACTGAAGACTGAAGTAATGATGCTGAAAAATCAGATTTGATCGCAGAAATAAATAACATTTTACAATATATTTAAATAGAAAAAGATTATTTTAAATTGTAATAATAATTTACAATATTACTGTTTTTGCTGCATTTTTAATATCATAGATACTTTTTTTAAAACATTAAATAATCTTACCATTCTCAAACTTTTGATCAGTAGTGTAGTTTAATAAATATATATATATATATATATATATATATATATATATATATATATATATATATATATATATATATATATATATATATATATATATATTCATTATATTATTAGTTTATTCTCGCTAAATTAATGATTAATGACGATGACTTTTACATGCGCGACATCACTATTTGTTGCCAAGTCCACTAGTTTTCGACAGTTTTTGCGTGACATTCCGAGTGATTTGTTGTGAACGCCGCCTATACGCGATATATATATATATATATATATATATATATATATATATATATATATATATATATATATATATATATATATATATACATATATATATATATATATATATATATATATATACATATATATATATATATACATATATATATATATATATATATATATATATATATATATATATATATATATATATATATATATATATATATATATATATATATATATACATATCTGAAGAAAGATAATATACAGAGATCAGAATAATGATGGTGTGTTGCTTAAACGCGTGACTGGTGTCTTGAGTTTCCTGATCTGGCAACCTCTCTCTGCCAAAGCGAACGCGTCTCTGAAGTTCATCCCAAGATCAAGGCGAGCGAGTCGAAAATGCTGCGCACTGTTTTATCCCGAACTTTTCCTCAAGTGTTTCGTATCCCATCATGTCAGCATTCAACGATTCCTGCACCGAACATTCAGCCAGACGTTCACTACAACAAGGTAATGTTAACAATGCTGGGACTTTAATGCACATGTTATTCCCATAGGTAGGTAACGCTAGTGGTGGCATGTCTCGTGTTGCTAATATTCTAACTCACTACATCCTCTTTCGTTGTTTGCAATCGGATCATTACGCCGATATTTTAATGCATGGTCCTCACATGTCTCTGTCGTTGAGTCGTGGCGATTTAATGTGTGTGTAGCCTAATATGATGATTTGCGGAAGAAACATTTATTATTATGATCAATGTTGAAAACAGTTGTGCTACTTAACATTTGGAAACAGTGACACGTTACCATTCATCCAAACAACAACAATAACAACAAAAAAATGAATACTTTTATTCAGCATTAACGCATTAATCTGAGCAAAAGTGACAATAAAGACATTCATAATGTTACAATAAATCTACAACGGAAAACCAAACGTAAACCTCGCCTGCCCAACAAAGAACTGAGCAAACAACTTAACAGGTTAACGAACTTGGCATGTTTTCAAACCCCGCCTCCTTCACGAAAGTGCCTTTCCCTGTTTATCTTATCTTATCTTATTCTCTCTCTCTCTCTCTCTCTCTCTCTCTCTCTCTCTCTCTCTCTCTCTCTCTCTCTCTCTCTCTCTCTCTCTCTCTCTCTCTCTCTCTCTCAGTGTATGTAAGTTACTTTCAGTGGTGTGTGTGTGTACAAGTCTCTCTCTCTCTCTCTCTCTCTCTCTCTCTCTCTCTCTCTCTCTCTCTCTCTCTCTCTCTCTCATGGAAGCTTGTATGCAAGTGTGGGAAAACAGGGGGAATAAAGTTTATGTAAGTTACTTTCAGTGGTGTGTGTGTGTGTGTGTTTGCATATGTGTACAAGTCTCTCTCTCTCTCTCTCTCTCTCTCTCTCTCTCTCTCTCTCTCTCTCTCTCTCTCTCTCTCTCTCTCTCTCTCTCTCTCTCATGGAAGCTTGTATGCAAGTGTGGGAAAACAGGGGGAATAAAGTTTATGTAAGTTACTTTCAGTGGTGTGTGTGTGTATGTGTGTTTGCATATGTGTACAAGTCTCTCTCTCTCTCTCTCTCTCTCTCTCTCTCTCTCTCTCTCTCTCTCTCTCTCTCTCTCTCTCTCTTGTTTCCACCTCTGAATAAAAAATGAAAAAGTTAATTGCGACTTTTTCTTTTGGAGGGGAAAGTAATTTTTTTCCTCCTTTTAGACCGTATAAGTTTTAATTGCGAGTTTGTATCTCTAAAAAAGTCAGAACGGTGAGGGAAAAGGGAAATTCTCTAAAAGTCTCCTATGAGCCTGTCTCAGTGTAAACGTTATACTAGAAATACTATTTTTTTTTTATTTTGAAGATGTTTTAAAGCTTTTTTCACTGGAATATACTTGCAACTAATTTCAATAGTTTTGACCCATTTATCACAGGATTATCTCATGATACATCACATGATCCAACAAGTTACCTCATACCACATTTTTTCCTCCATATCTTGCAGCTCTAGTTTTAGCTGTCATAACTTACTGCCATGTTAAAATGTGCTCTATTATGTTCATTGATCTGCAATGTGAAAACGATAACAGTAAATGTTGACTGAACTCGACATTTTAAAAATTGCCAGTGCGTGTCAATGTGCCTCTTTTTTCCTCTGCAGATTTTCATTAACAATGAGTGGCACGACGCAGAAAGCAAGAAAACCTTTCCAACCGTCAATCCATCTACTGGTGAAGTTATCTGCCAAGTCGCAGAGGGGGATAAGGTAGAAGTTCGGATTTTGAATTTCATATTAAAAGAATAATAAATGTCTTAAACCAGGTGGTAAAGCAGGCACTTTTCAGTCGGTCAGCTGGTTAAACCGGCTGAACATCGATATCTTTTTCTCTCTCAATACAATTCAATGAACAGGATCAAGTCTTTTGAAGCAACACGATAGCTTTGTGTGAGGAATAGACCTACATTTAAAGGAACACATCACTTTTTTGGAAAATAGGCTCATTTTCCAACTCATCTAGAGGTAAACAGTTGAGTTTTACTGTTTTCTAATCCATTCAGCCGAATAATATGCGTAATATCACTGCGCCGCTGCACTCATGGTACGGCAGCAGTTCCTGGATTATTACGCAGGAATGAGAGAATAGTTCCTAGCCATATCGGCCTAGAAAATCGCAACTTTTCATTTTCCATCGGTCTCAGTACACGATGTAACAACAGAAGAGTACATTTTTAAATAGGAAAAATATTGAAATTCTTCTGTCATTTTTGAGCGAGATGCTAACGGTCTAATCTGATTCAATGATCTATGCTAAGCTATGCGTAAAGTGCTACCGCCAGATCCGGAAATCGGAAAATTAGCCTTTTCAAAAAGTGGTGTGTTCTTTCAAGTTATTCAGTGAAAATCTTGCACTCCACTGACAAAAGTTTAAAATAATCATGCTTATGATTTATTATAGAGGTGTGTGTGTGTGAGAGAGTTGTGTGCAACAAAAAGTGAGCGTTAAAGTTGCTAAGTAGTGTACATAATATAAAGTTACCAACAGGGACGTCACTAGGATTGGAAGACAGGGGGGGCTTAGCCCCCAGGGTATTTGTAACTTGTGTTTGCAAAATCTTTGCACTCACATCTAGAGCTACAATTATGTCAACAACCAGTCAAGAAACCAAGATGTTAACAAGTAAAACGTGACAGACATATCCTCTCCTTCCATTTCTACTCTGTTAAAGAAAAGTTACATCGACAACCCAAGTGCATTTTACCTCAAATTTGCGACTAATTAACTTTCTAAAGTAGCCATCGCTTCTCGGGTCGACATTAACACACTGACAAAACTATATTCAGAATGAAAAATATTTTTATACCACTTTTTAATGTGTGATTGTGTAAAGGTGTTCACGAGATACCAACCTTTCGCGAACTTGCTTTCTACTTGCTTTTCTATGTGTGTGTGTGTGTGTGTGTGTGTGTGTGTGTGTGTGTGTGTGTGTGTGTGTGTGTGTGTGTGTGTGTGTGTGTGTGTGTGTGTGTGTGTGTGTGTGTGTGTGTGTGTGTGAGTGTGTGTGTGTGTGAGGAAATGCAGCTGAACGTTATTTGCTCTATGAAATACATTGACAAAGACGAAAACTAAGGACATTTAATCTTCATTTAAACTTCCGACTTCTCGGCTATTTTTTGTACCTGGATATTGTTGCGTCTAAATATGAATGAGGATACGGTTATTGATAAATTGAATTATGTTGTTCTTATTATCATTTAGGGGGGCTTAGGAACATTTTGGGGTAGCTTCAGCCCCCCTAAAATAGGCCTAACGACGTCCCTGGTTACCAATATTAAAGGGGCCATGATCTGAGAAATCAAATTTGCCTTGATCTTTTGACTTATGAAACGTCTTTGTACCATTAAAACATCCCAAAAGCTTCATAGCTTAAAACAACATCCTCATTACAAACAAAGCATTTATTTAAGCAAGCTCGAAAAACGGCTCGTTTTGATATTGGGTGATCTTTGAATTCACACAGGCAAAAAACATTTGCATATGCCCGCCTCCAGAGCAAGACATCGACCAATAGTTATACTTCATAACACCATAGGCCCCGCCCACTGGCGTTATTTACCGGCTGACATTTGCCTACACTGGATGTGAGCATCGCATCAAAAGCAGATAGAAGCCATTATAATCATTGATGCTGTCTACACTGATAAAGTACATAGGTTCCAGTTCAATTTCTGACACACTCCACACGCCAGTGTTAATTTTGTTGAGGAATAATTTTCGTCATAATTTTCGTCAACAACCTTTTTTCACTGACGAAAATGAGACGATAACTAAATAAAAACTAATGTTGGAAAAATACTGTCATTTTTGTCAAGGAATAAAAACGAGAGGAAAATGTCAGGGAGGGACGATTAGGGAAGAGATCCAGAACTGATGTCCTGTGTAACAGATGCACACATTTGAGCTGTAACGTGCGGATCTAACGGCGGGAAAACACGGAGCTGTTGAGCTTCTCCAGGCTCTCACGACAGCGCTTCAGACCGGCTCAATCAATGAATAGCACATTTATAACAGGCAATAGTTTATGAATTAATGCTGATGAACAAGGACAATGTTTACTTTACGATGTTTATATTGTAATATGTTTTAGACGGTTGTAACAATGCATATTTTATCTCCCTCATCTGCACTTGAAAGAGAAGCTGCAACTGCAATAATAAGGCATTTCAAAATAAGAGTCCCGGTGTATTCAGAGCTCGTTTATAATTAAAAGTCATGAATTATATATTCGTTTTTGGTTACCTAATAAACTGTATTTCATTTAATTCCCATTTAATTCATAGTCAGGAGGAAATACCAGTATTTGACACATATTCAATAATTCAATTGGACAAATGGTTCAGAAGTTATAAGCAAAAATAGCCATTTTTAGGATCTCCGGACCAGTAGGTGGCGCTGCACCGAAACGCTGCATGTTACCGCAAGTCATGCTTGTGATGACTTCAGTGTCTCACAGCAACCAATCACAGCAGTGGGCGTTTACACTGAAGATTCACAGCAGCCAATCACAACAGTGGGCGTTTACACTGAAGTCTCACAGCAGCCAATCACAGCAGTGGGCGTTTACACTGAAGTCTCACAGCAGCCAATCACAGCAGTGGGCGTTTACACTGAACTATCACAGCAGCCAATCACAGCAGTGGGCGTTTACACTGAAGATTCACAGCAGCCAATCACAACAGTGGGCGTTTACACTGAAGTCTCACAGCAACCAATCACAGAAGTGGGCGTTTACACTGAAGATTCACAGCAGCCAATCACAACAGTGGGCGTTTACACTGAAGTCTCACAGCAATCAATCACAGCAGTGGGTGTTTACACTGAAGATTCACAGCAGCCAATCACAACAGTGGCCGTTTACACTGAAGATTCACAGCAGCCAATCACAACAGTGGCTTTTTACACTGAAGATTCACAGCAATCAATCACAGCAGTGGGCGTTTACACTGAAGATTCACAGCAGCCAATCACAGCAGTGGGCGTTTACACTAAAGTCTCACAGCAGCCAATCACAGCAGTGGGCGTTTACACTAAAGTCTCACAGCAGCCAATCACAGCAGTGGGCGTTTACACTGAAGTCTCACAGCAGCCAATCACAGCAGTGGGCGTTTACACTGAAGTCTCACAGCAGCCAATCACAGCAGTGGGCGTTTACACTGAAGTCTCACAGCAGCCAATCACAACAGTGGGCGTTTACACTGAAGTCTCACAGCAGCCAATCACAGCAGTGGGCGTTTACACTGAAGATTCACAGCAGCCAATCACAGCAGTGGCGTTTACACTGAAGATTCACAGCAGCCAATCACAACAGTGGCTTTTTACACTGAAGATTCACAGCAATCAATCACAGCAGTGGGCGTTTACACTGAAGATTCACAGCAGCCAATCACAGCAGTGGCGTTTACACTAAAGTCTCACAGCAGCCAATCACAGCAGTAAGCGTTTACACTAAAGTCTCACAGCAGCCAATCACAGCAGTGGGCATTTACACTAAAGTCTCACAGCAGCCAATCACAGCAGTGGGCGTTTACACTGAAGATTCACAACAGCCAATCACAGCAGTGGGCATTTACACTGAAGTCTCACAGCAGTCAATCACAGCAGTGGGCATTTACACTGAAGTCTCACAGCAGCCAATCACAGCAGTGGGCGTTTACACTGAAGTCTCACAGCAGCCAATCACAGCAGTGGGCATTTACACTGAAGTCTCACAGCAGCCAATCACAGCAGTGGGCGTTTACACTGAAGTCTCAGCAGCCAATCACAGCAGTGGGCGTTTACACTGAAGTCTCACAGCAGCCAATCACAGCAGTGGGCCTTTACACTGAAGTCTCAAAGCAGCCAATCACAGCAGTGGGCATTTACACTGAAGTCTCACAGCAGCCAATCACAGCAGTGGGCATTTACACTAAAGTCTCACAGCAGCCAATCACAGCAGTGGGCGTTTACACTGAAGATTCACAGCAGCCAATCACAGCAGTGGGCGTTTACACTGAAGATTCACAGCAGCCAATCACAGCAGTGGGCGTTTACACTGAAGTCTCACAGCAGCCAATCACAGCAGTGGGCATTTACACTAAAGTCTCACAGCAGCCAATCACAGCAGTGGGCGTTTACACTGAAGATTCACAGCAGCCAATCACAGCAGTGGGTGTTTACACTGAAGTCTCACAGCAGCCAATCACAGCAGTGGGCGTTTACACTGAAGTCTCACGGCAGCCAATCACAGCAGTGGGCGTTTACACTGAAGTCTCACAGCAGCCAATCACAACAGTGGGCGTTTACACTGAAGTCTCACAGCAGCCAATCACAGCAGTGGGCATTTACACTAAAGTCTCACAGCAGCCAATCACAGCAGTGGGCGTTTACACTGAAGTCTCACAGCAGCCAATCACAGCAGTGGGCGTTTACACTGAAGTCTCACAGCAGCCAATCACAGCAGTGGGCGTTTACACTGAAGATTCACAGCAGCCAATCACAGCAGTGGGCGTTTACACTGAAGATTCACAGCAGCCAATCACAGCAGTGGGCGTTTACACTGAAGTCTCACAGCAGCCAATCACAGCAGTGGGCATTTACACTAAAGTCTCACAGCAGCCAATCACAGCAGTGGGCGTTTACACTGAAGATTCACAGCAGCCAATCACAGCAGTGGCGTTTACACTGAAGATTCACAGCAGCCAATCACAGCAGTGGGCGTTTACACTGAAGTCTCACGGCAGCCAATCACAGCAGTGGGCGTTTACACTGAAGTCTCAGCAGCCAATCACAACAGTGGGCGTTTACACTGAAGTCTCACAGCAGCCAATCACAGCAGTGGGCGTTTACACTGAAGATTCACAGCAGCCAATCACAGCAGTGGGCGTTTACACTAAAGTCTCACAGCAGCCAATCACAGCAGTGGGCGTTTACACTGAAGATTCACAGCAGCCAATCACAGCAGTGGGCATTTACACTGAAGTCTCACAGCAGCCAATCACAGCAGTGGGCGTTTACTGAAGTCTCACAGCAGCCAATCACAGCAGTGGGTGTTTACACTGAAGATTCACAGCAGCCAATCACAGCAGTGGGCGTTTACACTGAAGATTCACAGCAGCCAATCACAGCAGTGGGCGTTTACACTGAAGTCTCACAGCAGCCAATCACAGCAGTGGGCGTTTACACTGAAGTCTCACAGCAGCCAATCAGAGCAGTGGGCGTTTACATTGAAGCCTCACAGCAGCCAATCACAGCAGTGGGCGTTTACACTGAAGATTCACAGCAGCCAATCACAGCAGTGGGCGTTTACACTGAAGATTCACAGCAGCCAATCACAGCAGTGGGCGTTTACACTGAAGTCTCACAGCAGCCAATCACAGCAGTGGGCGTTTACATTGAAGCCTCACAGCAGCCAATCACAACAGTGGGCGTTTACACTGAAGATTCACAGCAGCCAATCACAGCAGTGGGCGTTTACATTGAAGCCTCACAGCAGCCAATCACAGCAGTGGGCGTTTACACTGAAGATTCACAGCAGCCAATCACAGCAGTGGACATTTACACTGAAGATTCACAGCAGTGGGCGTTTACACTGAAGTCTCACAGCAGCCAATCACAGCAGTGGGCGTTTACACTGAAGATTCACAGCAGCCAATCACAGCAGTGGGCGTTTACACTGAAGTCTCACAGCAGCCAATCACAGCAGTGGGCGTTTACACTGAAGTCTCACAGCAGCCAATCACAACAGTGGGCGTTTACACTGAAGTCTCACAGCAGCCAATCACAGCAGTGGGCGTTTACACTGAAGTCTCACAGCAGCCAATCACAGCAGTGGGCGTTTACACTGAAGTCTCACAGCAGCCAATCACAGCAGTGGGCGTTTACACTGAAGTCTCACAGCAGCCAATCACAGCAGTGGGCGTTTACACTGAAGTCTCACAGCAGCCAATCACAGCAGTGGGCGTTTACACTGAAGATTCACAGCAGCCAATCACAGCAGTGGGCATTTACACTGAAGTCTCACAGCAGCCAATCACAGCAGTGGGCGTTTACACTGAAGTCTCACAGCAGCCAATCACAGCAGTGGGCGTTTACACTAAAGTCTCACAGCAGCCAATCACAGCAGTGGGCGTTTACACTGAAGATTCACAGCAGCCAATCACAGCAGTGGGCGTTTACACTGAAGTCTCACAGCAGCCAATCACAGCAGTGGGCGTTTACACTGAAGTCTCACAGCAGCCAATCACAGCAGTGGGCGTTTACACTGAAGATTCACAGCAGCCAATCACAGCAGTGGGTGTTTACACTGAAGTCTCACAGCAGCCAATCACAGCAGTGGGCGTTTACACTGAAGTCTCACAGCAGCCAATCACAGCAGTGGGCGTTTACACTGAAGTCTCACAGCAGCCAATCACAGCAGTGGGCGTTTACACTGAAGTCTCACAGCAGCCAATCACAGCAGTGGGCTGACACAGTGGGGGGCTAACTCTGGTCCCCATTGAAAACAGTGATTCGTCCCTTGCAGCAAAAAAGTTCGGGGACCCTTGTGTTATTATCTACAGTACAATCAATCTTTTATTATTTACATCTTTTGACATGCCCTAGTGTTATTTAATAAAAATAAATAAAAAACAAACAGAATAAGTTTAAAAACTAAGTAAGTGTATGTACCGAATGGAAACATTAATAGGGAACTATATCTCACACAGGGCGAAAGGAATATTTAATACAAAAGACTCAAATCAGGTTTTTGCAATTTAAAAAAAAGGAATCAAGGGATAAGTACAAAATGATTATGTAGTATTATATAATAATAGTATTATGTAGTATTACTCAACTGTAGTAAAGTTGAAGAAGTGAATGTAGAGCTCTGTTAAAAACATCACACTTTTATTTGATCTATTATACGTATATTCTTATCAAGTTCTCTGTAAATGAGAACAGACGGGAGCATGACTTGAACAAACACCCTCCGCTCTCACTGATAATGATGATATGCTTGTCTTTCCTACGTCAGGAGCTGGTATTAAAAATAGCTTTGCATATTTATTTTACTGACGTTCCCTTACAAGCACAATGTAATAAGCATAACTTAATAAAGACTGAGGCACTGGCATTGTGGATGGAGTCTAGCATTACATTTTCAGTCTGTGTTTTTCTCCCATGTTTGTTGTTTTGCACACAGGTGGACGTGGAAAAAGCTGTCAAGGCTGCCAAAGATGCCTTTAAGATCGGGTCCCCCTGGCGACGTATGGATGCATCAGACCGCGGGCTGCTCTTGAGCCGATTAGCAGACTGCATTGAGAGAGATTCTGCCTATTTAGCTGTGAGTCACAACCTTTGTCCTGTATGCCGCCTTCTAGACTTTGATCGGGTTTATTGCATGCATGAAAGCATATTTTTAGTATGCTTCTGGCATATCAAAGACTAGGAATCAGATGCACTGCATTCTTAAAGGGGTACTTCAGCACTGGGAAGATGAATCTGTATTTAAACTGGGTCATTAATGTAGTAGAAATGTGAAATTATTTTTGAATTTGGTGCCTTCTAGACTATGAAAACATAGAAAATGTATTTTTGTCTCATGGGGATGAAAGACAACAATTCCCAGAATGCACTTCACTGCCCTCCTACTCTATGCACGGCTACTGGATTACTTGCTCACCGCGTTCATTTTCAGAAAATCAGTTCAGTTAGAGACACTACAATTAAAAACTGAACGTGTCTGTTCGATATATTGTGAGTGAGGTGATTGAGTGTCACGGCACAAACGCAGCAGGATCGGATTACATTCATCACATGAGCTGAGGGAAGCGCGGGATTCACGGCTGCGGCTGCATTCACAGCACGTGATCAGTCTGGCGTGTTCAGCTCATGCCTTTGGAAGCTTAACTGTCATAGGAAGTTCATTTTAAAAGTTAAAACACTCCCTTTGGTCTCCACCGCTCCGCTTTTGAATCTCCAGCTCCTCGAGCCGAGTGCTGTGAGTGTGATGTTGAAAACATGTGGAAATAGCGCCTCCTGCTGGCTGTAGTCTTCAGCCTCTGGACAAAAACTCCTCCGATGACGCAAAATGACAATATTTGCGTCATCGGAGGAATTTTTCCAGAAATAAAATACATAATTCTCTCGTCTCAGGGTCATATGAGGGGGGGAAAAGTACGATCATTTGAATATACTTCTGGGTTTCCACTGATACAAAGCTTAATGCTAATCGCTGAAGTAACCCTTTAAAACTTCATTGTTTTCCAGTGATTGGTCTACTCTATTAACTAAACTCATTAGATTTCAGTCGACTAAAATCTTGTAATATTTAGTCAACTAAAACTAGACTAAAACAAAAACAATTCAGGTGACTAAAATATGACTAAAACTAAATGGCATTTTAGTCTAAAGACTATGACTAAAACTAAATCAAAATTTGCTGTCAAAATTAACACTGTTCAGGTGAAGTCTTCTGCACTGTTGCAATTTTGCCATCAAAACCTGATAACACATTCAATTGCAGACAATTAATAAGAGTTGAAACACTCTGCACTAACTATAAGTTTTACTAGTTAAGTTGGCTTGGGAGAGCCACCTCACTGAAATGCTATTTATTCTTCTTACTAAAATCGTTGACTGTATCTCCTCCTAGTGCTTTAAGGCTACAACCAAACTCAGCTCAGACTTTCAGACTGTTCTGAAGTTAGTTGCTATATCTTTTCAGACTGATCAGAATTACGGTTTTCCTAAAAATGCTGATCAAAACTCGGAAAAATCCCATTGACTTGAAACGTTCAGATGAGCCAAGATTGTTCAGACTCTAACTGACAAAATTCAAATTTTGACAGTTGGCGAGGCTCATTGATGCCATTCTATGTACTATTTCTAAGTCACTGAGACTTAAACTTTCATTCTATCTAATATTTCTAATCTTTCTGTCGATCTATTATCCTGTGTCAGTTAGTGTTTGAGAGAGAGAGAGAGAGTGTGTGTGTGTGTGTGGTGTATGTGAGAGAGATTGTGTGTGTCTTGTCTTTATGTCAAAATTCTAATTTTTCTAATAGAGAGGCTCATTAGACTCCATTAGCTGCCATTCTATGTACTATTTCTAATCCACTGAGACTCACTTACCTTCCATTCTATCTAGCTAGCGCACACACACACACACTCAGATAATACCATAGCATCCGCATAACAACACCCTAGCAACCACCCCAAGTACCTTAGCAACTGCATAGCAACCACCCAGAATACCCTAGCAACCACATATCAAAACCCCAAGTATTTTTTCAAGCTTTCTCAAGCCAACTTCAAAGTTTGTTTCGACTAACTTTTTTTGTCTAGTTCAATATTAAGATTTTTTTTTTTTTTTACTTTGAAAAAAATGTAGCTAGAGACAAAATTAGATAACACTTTATTTTACGGTGTCATCATTGTTACACGTTACATGTGCTTGCTATAGTAATGACTATATATTATGCATAATTACATGCAACCAAACCCTAATCCTATAGTAAGTACATGTTGTTAATTAATACTCCTCAAATTACAATGGCAGCTTAAAATTAAGTGCAACCAAAAGTTTATTTTGGCTCCTTGGCTATAATTTCCTCACTGTTAGTTTATGGTTCCTGTCAACCTCATTTGAAAAATTCTCTTTTATTGTTAAATGCAGTTTGAAACATTTCATTTGTTTATATCTGTATAGATTCACACTTGATCTACAATAATACCACCAAATGCTAATATAATTTGTATTTTGTTTCAATAGGAACTAGAGACTCTTGACAATGGAAAGCCATATGCGGTCTCCTACAGCGTGGACGTGCCCATGGTGGTCAAATGCTTGAGGTCAACTTTATGTCCAGAGTTTTCTAGTTGAAACTTAACAATTGCATATTTACATTAGCATCACATTGGATTTTATTTTAATGAAACTCAGTAATCAGGGCTACAAAATTAGTCTCTTGCATTTGCATTTTACTAATCACATCTGAGCAGTTCTACGATTTATGTATTTAAAACCATATACAATGTCCATACATTTGGATTACACATTCGAACATAAACTAATAAACTTAATTTCTGATTGATTTCTGTAATAATACTAATAAACTGAGTGTGCTTTAAATACACAATAACCAGGTTTATATTTTTATCAGGTTCAATCTCACACATTTCAACTAACTTAACATTGCTTTTCCCACAACTAGCCATATTATAATTCATACTTTTTAACTCAATAAATGTAATTGTTTTCACAACGAACAGATTTATGCGGATTCTAAGCAATTTGAATAATGCATTATTCAAAAATTATTATTCAAATAAAGTCAAATAGATTCAAATATTTAATAATAAACTGATTTTTTGAGTGCTGAAATCTTACCCGTTTCATTCATTTATGTATGACTGACAAATATACAATTCAAGATGATTTATATAGCACTTTTCATATTACATATTGTATCAAAGCAGCTTTACAGAAAATATGCATCCCATTAAGTGTATTTGTTTATGTATAATGGATGGAAATGCGATTTATATGCAACTCAAGTACTCGTGAATCTTAAATGTATGCCTAAATGAGTTATTTCTTTGTTGTATTACATAATGAATATCTTAAATGGTTATACTCTATTTTTGAGCAATACAAAAAAAATTATTTAGGGTGCTTTCACACTTGGTTCGATTGTCTGGACCGAACCCGAGTTCGATAACACGATGATGGATAGAGAAGCGATGGGTTGCCCATTGACCACACCTCTTGTGTGGAGTCATTTGAACTATGCCCGTTGATCACACCTCTTGTGCAGTAGAAAATGCATAGCAGACTCTCCAGACCAATGTTCAATCTTAAATTGAGCTTGTTCTGGTGATAGCACTTATGTCTATCTGCCGTGAATAACCTGCAAGAAATGAGATCTAGAGCTCTCTGCTTGCAGTATGTCAGTCACGCTCATCAGGGAAATGAGTGAAACACACACAAAACACATATTTTTATCAAATCATACATCATTAATAGCGGTTCACTTCTGCGATTTTAGTACGATTGTGTTCACATCAGCAGCAAACCGTACCGGAGTTCACATGAATCAAACCCCAGACCACCCTTTTTAAAGGAACACTCCACCGTTTTTAGAAATAGGGCTTATTCAACTTCTTTCCTACATTTTCTTGTGGCCTGCGTATTCACAACGAGTTCAAATAGCGATGCAGATTAAGACTAGGCGATTTCCTAGGCAGATATTAATTTGGGACTATATTATGGGGAAGCACAGGCAAAGCACTGCTACTTGGGTGCAGAGATATCACGCAACACATGCACAACATACGCTGGTATGTTGACAGAAGTTTGGGGATTTCATGTGTTGCCTGATATATCTGCGCCCAAGTAGCAGTGCTTCGCCTAGTCTTAATCTGCATCGCTATTTGACCTCGTTGTGAATACGCAGGCCACAGGAAGTAATAAGCTGCTTTTTGATAATTTTTACTCGGGACATGCTAGCTGGCAACATAGGATTCCATTCATTATGCTAAGCTAAGCTAGCGGCGACCCTGCCAAACTAAAACAATGCATGCACTGAGACAAAAATGCATTTGCCCACATATCTAAATGTAGGAAAGATGTTGAATGAGCCCTATTTCTAAAAACGGTGGAGTGTTCCTTTAAGCGGACTCGAGTACGGTTCGCGGGTGCACACCCGAGTTCGGAAGACATCCAAACGAACCGAACACTGACGTCAATTGAACCCGGGCGCGCATCAAAAGTGCTAGTGTGAAAGCACCATTAGACATTACCTTCAGATAGGGCATCATATCTCTATTAAGATTAATAATCTGTAATCGAATTTCATAGTTCCAAAGGTGGTTTATAGTGAGCATTTTAATCTGATAAATGGGTGAATTCAATCAGAAGCTCAGAACTCTCTTTGTGTTGGTTGGTTTTTAGGTATTATGCCGGCTGGGCTGACAAATGGGGAGGGAAGACCATTCCAATCGATGGCAATTACTTTTGCTACACAAGGCATGAGCCCATTGGAGTGTGTGGCCAGATTATCCCTGTAAGTAGATGCTTTTGGAATATGGGAATGCAGTATGTATTTGCCAAGTAATACAATATCCTCACGCTGTCCTCCAGTGGAACTTCCCTCTGCTGATGCAGGCATGGAAGCTCGGCCCTGCGCTGGCTACAGGAAACACAGTGGTGATGAAGGTGGCAGAGCAGACGCCGCTCACTGCCCTCTTTGTTGCCAGCCTGATCAAGGAGGTGACTGCCATGCCTACTGTATATTTGCACCTAAAATAACACATTTAACTCTTTTTGTTATCTATAGAGTGCAGCCGGGATGACATATTTTTCTAGGCCAACCTGGAAGTTGCTAGCAGAATCTAGTCAGAATATGAGTCTGATTCTGCTCCATTGGGCTGTGATTATGGGGCGTGTAACAACCAATCAGAGCAACGGAGTAAGTGACGTATGTTGAGCGACGCATAGTTGTGAACAGAACTCAACTGCACGCACGCTGGAAGAAGCAGAAGAAGATGAGTGTAAACGATATTTGCCGGTGTTGGGAAAAGAATTTAAGGATACACGGAGTACTTACCAACACGATCATCATTTTTGAGAGAGATAGTAAAGATGAATGCATATACGAACAAGTTCTCCGTTTAGTAAACAAATTCAACCCAAGCGCTCTTTGGTGACTTGGATGATTACGTTACTGTTGATCATCTGTCAATCATTTTATAAAGCCCGCCCTGACAATTTGATTGGTCCGAACAGCTCTGGTTCAAGTCCAGACGCAACTTCCCGACCTCAAATGTTGTGGGCGGGGCTAAGTTGGGCTGGCATCCAGGCTAGGAAGTTGCAGTTTCTTCGACAAAAACCCGATATTTTTCCCTTGCCATTTGGATTATTGCAGAAAATAAGCTCTGTGACCAACAAAAGTTTATGATGTTATGTTTATCATGACACAACTAATGAATATTGAAGCCTAAATACAATCACCAGTTGTAAAAAGTTAAACATAGGCTATAAAGGAACTACACCATGGTCACATGACTTCAATATCACGTCATCATCATCTTTTAAAAACATTTTCCCTAGAAGTTAGAGTTAGAATAGTTTGTAAGAGCGTGATTATAAACACAACGAGGCTGTAAAAGCAAATAGTGAGTAGATGAGTTTCGGTGTGATTGTTTAATGTCCCCCATCATTTTCGAAGTCATCATTTGAATGGTTGAGTTCCACAGGATGTCCGGGAGACGTGTGTGTCGCGTTCTTTAAAGCAGCACTAGGTAACTTTTCAACCTTCATAATATATTTTCAAGACTCTTGTGATGATACATCAACTTACAATAGGTTGAATGACACGTCTGCCATATCCTGACGGGGTCTGTATCGTTTTTAAACTTCGGGTTTCGGGTAGTAACCAGAGAAAACAAAGAACTACAAAATTCGACTGCTTTACGGCATATACGTCACTTCCACCATCACCCCCACTTCCTTAAAATCGGACGTGCGAGCCCAGCTATCCTTCGTTTGCCGAATGCTATAGTCATGGCTGAGGCAGCACAAAAAAAGAAGAAAGCAAAGGTTTTGTTGGAGGAATGCAAAAAGAGGAAACGAGAAAGTGAACGTATTAAAGGCAGGATGTGGATCAACATTGGGCCAGCGTTTGCTCGTTGGCGTGAGCTGAAGGAGGAGGAGGAGGAGCCCGACCGATGCTGACGGCTGTCATGCGCACAAAATCATATTTTAGGATAACATGTCTGTGATATTTGTTTATTTGTCTTGCCTCAAGCTATAATGCAAATCGATTTTTCAGATTTGCAGATTCATCTATGGTAGCTTGATATTATAATATTGATGATATATGGTTATTACCTACCACTCAAACATTGAAGTATCATATAGATTTCTGTAAAACGGTAACCAATAGACTAGACTACTATAATGACGCTGGCTTGAAAACGTGAGCATCGCAATCATTTGGCGTTTAAAAAAAAACAAAAAAACATGAAATTATATTCATAAGACATGCTGAAACATATGCCACTATACCTGGAATGAAGACATGCACCAAAACATCTCGTGCATCCCGTGCATCTCCTGATGTAGGATGACAGTTTACGACAGTAGTAGACGACAATACTGTTTCCCAACTGTAGGGGGAGCTCGAGAGCAAAAGTTACCTAGTGCTGCTTTAAAGGTCCGCCTGGAAGCAAAGCCCCATCATGGAAAAATTCACTCCCGGATAACAGAAAATGGGCAAAGAGGCGGGATGTGGGTGGAGCTGAGGTGACGCGATGACTAACAGACAGCAGATAAACGGCAATCCACCTGTATGCAGAACTTTAAGGCTTTATATAATGTAAACGAATGAGTTATAAAAAAAATTCACCCCCTCACAGTCATTATGAAGGGCAAAATTAGCCATATAGACCAAAACTACAGGCTGTAAACATGTTTTTTTCTGCTGTAAAGTTGGGCATTTTAACATGAGCTCAGTGAGATTCTGCTCCCTTCTGGAGCCGGTCTCTAGTGGCCAGTCGATGAACTGCAGTTTAAGTCACTTCCGTATTGGCTTTAAGAGAGACCGCGGGAGGTTGCCGCTTGGTAAGGACATTGACTTTACACGTTCACGCCCCTCAACAAAACAAACTGTGATTGGTTGCTTTACATGTCAGTCAAACATCCTCTTGGGCAGTCCTTAGCCAATGAAAGCTGCGATAAAGTCCAGACCTTCTGCTGTCAGTCTGGCTACACGAAACTAGGTTTTGGCCTATAAAAATACATCATCCCTTTGGCATTGACTGTGTATAATTAATATGTAAGGAAACTTATAATAGTGGAGGCATATCGAGTTCAAGGTTGAAACAACCATCAAGTGCATGATAATTGTTATTTTGCTCTCACACCAAATCACCATCTTGAGTGTTTCCATGATTTGTGGTAGGTGGGTTTTCCAGCTGGTGTTGTCAACATTATCCCGGGAATGGGTCCCACAGCCGGAGCAGCCATTGCATCTCACATGGACGTAGACAAAATCGCATTCACTGGCTCCACTGACGTAAGAGCTTTTTCTTTAATAAAGGATATTTCTTGAAGATGTACAGAACTGCACACCCTGGCATAACTATGATAGAATGATACTGTATCTCAAATGTCGTATAAAATGTTGTAGGATTTTTCGTGTTTACTTAATATTTGGACATTTAAAACTGGCACACTAAAGCAAAATATATAAATAACTGTCTTATAGCAAATGTTTTTGGTGTCGAAGATTTAATGTATGCACTTTTTGTTCAGATGCCCATCTTGGAGAGGTATTAAAGGGATAGTTCACCCAAAAATGTCGATTCTGTCATTATTTACTCACCATAATGTCATTCCAAACCCAAAAAGCATTACATTTTTATAACTGAAAGTCCTAGACTAGCAATGGAGGGACAGAAATCTCACAGGTTTCATTGAAAATATCTTCATGTGTGTTTTGAAAATGAATTTTTTTTTTAAAAAGTCTTGGAAAGACTTGAGGGTAATTAATCACAGATCTTTGGTATAGTGACAACCCACGACTTCAATATTATACAGTATTTTGCTATTTAAATGAGTTTTGTGTGTCTTATTATGGTTGAGCAGGTAGGTCACCTCATCCAGCGAGCCTCCAGTACCAGTAATCTGAAGAAGGTCACACTGGAGCTTGGCGGAAAGAGTCCAAACATCATTTTATCAGATGCTAACAGTGAGTTCACCCGTTTATCCTGACACCTGCAGAAGTGTTGCCAATAGAAAGTAACTAAAGCCTGCTCAAAAAGTCTCTAAACTGTCGGCTCTTTCCTCTCGTAATCTGTGCTCACATATTGTATTTTAATACTATATATAGCCGAATGTCCAATGAAGCTGTTCTCATTTACATATTTTTTGATTCCTCACATGACTCTTTTAATCTTTCTAGTATATTTGCATTTGCAGTGGAAGAGGCGGTGGAGCAGTCCCATTTCGCCCTGTTCTTCAACCAAGGCCAGTGCTGTTGTGCAGGCTCGCGCACATACGTACAGGAGAGCATCTACGATGAGTTCGTTGAGCGGAGTGTCGAGAGAGCTAAGAAGAGGGTTGTGGGAGACCCGTTTGACTTGAAGACGGAGCAGGGCCCACAGGTACCGCATATAAACACCCTAAAATTATAGTTGTATCTAAGATTTGTGTGTGTGTGTGTGAGAGTCTGAGTGTGAGAGTGAGTTTGTGTGTGTGTGTCTGAGAGAGTGTGTGTGTGAGTTTGTGTGTGTGTGTGTGTCTGAGAGAGTGTGTGTGTGTGAGTTTGTGTGTGTGTGTGTCTGAGAGAGTGTGTGAGTGAATTTGTGTGAGTGAGTGTGAGTGAGAGTGTGTGAGAGTTTGTGTGGACTGGTAATCCCTACGGTATGGGGACAAAATGTCCCCACAAAGATGGCAATATCCAAAATCCTTGTCCTTGTGGGGACATTTTTTGGTCCCCATGAGGAAAACAGGTCATAAATCACACTAAGTGATGTTTTTTGAAAAAGTAAAAATGCAGCATGTCTCCTGTGATGGGTAGGTTTAGGGGCAGGGGCAGTGTAGGGGGATAGAAAATACGGTTTGTACAGTATAAAATGCATTACGCCTATGGAATGTCCCCATAAAACATGGAAACACAACGTGTGTGTGTGTGTGTCACTGTGAGAGTGTGTGTGTGTTTCACTGTGAGAGTGTGTGTGTGTATGTGTTTCACTGTGTGTGTGTGTGAGTGTGTGTGTGAGAGTGTGTGTGAGAGTGTGTGTGTGAGTGTGTTTGAGTGTGTGTGAGTGTGTGTGTGAGTGTGTGAGAGTGTGTGAGAGTGTGTGAGAGTGTGTGAGAGTGTGTGAGTGTGTGTGAGTGTGTGTGAGTGTGTGTGAGTGTGTGTGAGTGTGTGTGAGTGTGTGTGAGTGTGTGTGAGTGTGTGTGAGTGTGTGTGAGTGTGTGTGAGTGTGTGTGAGTGTGTGTGAGTGTGTGTGAGAGTGTGTGAGAGTGTGTGTGTGTATGTGTTTCACTGTGTGTGTGTGTGTGTGCGAGTGTGTGAGAGTGTGTGTGTGAGAGTGTGTGTGTGAGAGTGTGTGTGTGAGAGTGTGTGTGTGAGAGTGTGTGTGAGAGTGTGTGTGTGAGTGTGTGTGAGTGTGTGTGAGAGTGTGTGTGTGAGAGTGTGTGAGAGTGTGTGAGAGTGTGTGAGAGTGTGTGAGACTGTGTGAGACTGTGTGAGACTGTGTGAGACTGTGTGAGAGTGTGTGTGTGTTTCACTGTACATATACATATTCTAAAACATTTTAATCAAAGTGGTTTTCCATTGATTGGTGTCACGCATAGCACTGCATATGCAAACTGTTCTGAAGAACTTTTCAGAAATGGACTTTTCCTAAACTTCAGTGGGCTGTAGAACAAAGGATTTGTTAGCCTAGTTATGTGTCTACATTTTGAATGATGATATGCTGATGAAGGGAGAGACACCTGGCGAACAACATGAAAGTAATATATTTATGAATCACTCAACCAAAGGTCGATGAGGAGCAGTTCCAGAAGATTCTCGGATACATCAGCAGTGGGAAGCGCGAGGGCGCCAAGCTCATGTGCGGCGGAGGGGCGGCGGCTGACCGCGGTTACTTCATCCAACCGACCATATTCGGGGACGTTAAGGATAACATGACGATTGCTCGGGAGGAGGTGTGTGTGTGTGGTTAACCTTATAAAGCATTACTAAGGAAAAGGGCCTTTCCATGCATTAAAATCAACTTTTCAGCTCTCACTAAACTTACAGTGCTTGTTTATAACATACTATTCCCTTTTTTTACTGTTAGATCTTTGGCCCTGTAATGCAAATTCTGAAGTTTAAATCTTTAGAAGAAGTGGTTGAGAGAGCCAACGACAGCAAATATGGCCTTGCAGCTGCTGTTTTCACTCAAAACATTGACAAGGCCCATTACATATCCAATGGCCTGCGTGCTGGCACTGTGTGGTAAGTGTGTGAGGTGCGTTATTACTTTAAAGGTGCAGTGTGTAATATTTACAGTGTGATCTATTGACAGAACTGCAATATAATATACATAACTATGTTTTCAGTGGTGTATGAAGACCTTACTTAATGAACTGTTATGTTTTTATTACCTCAGAATAAGCCATTTCTGTCTTCATACACCGCGGGTTCCCTTACAGTGAAGCGCCGCCATGTTTCTACGGTAGCCCTAAACGGACAAACTTCTCTACAGAGCGCTAGTCACTCTCTGCTTTCTCTGACGTAGACATTTTTGTCCTGTGTCGGCCACCGTAGCTTCTCTGTGCTTTGAAAGGGAGGGGTGAGCTGTGGACGGTTGCAATTCACAACCTCGCCGCTAGATGTCGCTAAAATGTACACACTATACCTTTAAAGAAAATAGATATATTGCATAATGGAATATCAGACCTCTTGCTGCATCCTGAAATATGTTCACAATCACGTGTGGCTTGTGCTTGTCATTTGATTTGATTAGGATTAATTGTTATGACGTGTTCGGAGCTCAGGCTCCCTTCGGAGGCTACAAGTTCTCAGGAATTGGTCGTGAGTTAGGACAGTACGGACTGGACAACTACACAGAGGTCAAAACGGTAAGGTTTTATCTATCTATCTAGCTTAAAGCAACCACCCAGAACACCCTAGCAACCACCCAGAGTATCTTAGCAACCGCATAGCAACACCCTTGCAACCACCCTGAGTACTCTAGCAACCGCATAGCAACTACCCGAGTACCATAGCAACCACATAGCAACACCCTAGCAGCCACACTGAACACCCTAGCAACTACCCTGAGAACACTAGCAACCGCATAGCAGCCACACTGAACACTCTAGCAACTACCCAGAGAACCCTAGCAACCGCATAGCAACCACCCTGAGTACCATAACAACGACTTGGCAACATCCTGGCAACCACCCCAAGTACCCTAGCAACCACATAGCAACACACTAGCAACCACCCTGAGTACCCTGTCTATCTATCTATATAATATTTCTAATCTATCTATCTTATAGCAACCACCCAGAACACCCTAGCAACCACTCAGAGTATCTTAGCAACCGCATAGAAACACCCTAGCAACCACCCTGAATACCCTAGCAACCGCATAGCAACCACCCGAGTACCATAGAAACCACATAGCAACACCCTAGCAGCCACGCAGAACACCCTAGCAACCGCATAGCAACACCCCAGCAACCACCCTGAGTACCCTATCTATATCTATCTGAAATACTAAACTAAAACTTAAACTATTTCAAACTTTCTGGCTAGGCTTTTTCAAGCCAACTTAACGTTTGTCAACTCTTTTATCTAGTTAACTATGCACTCTTTTTTTATTTACCAACTCTTTTTTTTTTCTCCACAGGTTACAATTAAGGTTCCTCAGAAAAATTCATAAATGGAGAAATTAATTTAAAGAAGCCGTCATTTAAAGATTAGAGTTGTGCCAGACATTATTGAAATTACTCTGATTCTCTTCCATTACCGCAAGTAATGTGTACTGAATACTCAAGCATTATATAGACAGGCATAATCGCCACAGTTATTTGCATGAAAAAATACCTCATCTATTTTTTTATTATACATTCATTAATTCGTAATGTGCATAAAATGTGTCTTTTTCTGATTATATTTTTTTGTAATAACACACAGAAGAAAATAAATGAATATCACACATTAACGATCTCTGATTTTTGCAGCATTTATTGTTAGATATGATCTGACGACCTGTATATTGGTTATAATGCACATGCATATTTCTCAGTTTTGTCTGGTTTTTTATTTCCATAGTGGCATACAGAAAGTAGCAAATGTGTATATTTTGCAAAACATAAATACCCGCCTATTTGTATAAATAACAATTGGTCGACATACAAATATACAAATTACTCATTTTGTTTGGTTTCACAGTGTTATTTATACTTTATATTCACTCATTTTAGAAATACTCAACAATTTGTACTCTCTTTTTCATCACTAACACCATACTCTGGTCAATACGGTAAAATATGTTTTTTTGTTAATAGATGGATATGCTAATCATTTAAAACCATGATATTACTATAGGCATTTGTTATTGTATTTGTTAATTTAATTCATTTTTGTGAAATGCCTAACATATTATTTTTGGATATTATACAATTTATTTGTGTTTTTCTCTCAACATTTAATTGCGTATCAGAATCTGTTTATCTGGAAATATGAAACTATTCTAACCCCATATATTACTGTAGTAAAGGCACTACACAACACGACCACTCGCATATAATTAATGCATTTCTAAACGAAAATCGTACAAATCCACTACTGTATAAAAAGGTCTTATTTTAGTATCATTGAGATACTTACCGGTATCATAGTTTGTATTGATATTTTGATTTGTTTAGAAATGCTTTTATGATTTAAGTTTTAGTTAACTATAAAAATCCTGGTATTAAACACATTTCGCACATTACAATGGCAATACTGTTGCCATATTCATATTCAATGTGTTGACGTAGTTTCCACTGAAACAGGAAGACAGGGCGGGGCATATCAATCAGCTCCTCCCATTTTTTTTAAATAGCCAATAGCGTTTAGTTTATATCACAGCTCGTCCAGAGCCGTTGAGCTCGTTAAAGCCTCACTTTCCTCCTGATCTCTAACCATTTCTCCTCCAAATCTCCTCCATATCGCTTTAAAATATTCTGTGCAGAATTCAAACGGGTCTGATACGTTTTCTGGACTCGATCACATGATCCGCTCTGTGCTGTCGTGACTCTGGACCGACTCGATCACATGATCCGCTCTGTGCTGTCGTGTCTCTGGACCGACTCGATCACATGATCCGCTCTGTGCTGTCGTGACTCTGGACCGACTCGATCACATGATCCGCTCTGTGCTGTCGTGTCTCTGGACCGACTCGATCACATGATCCGCTCTGTGCTGTCGTGTCTCTGGACTGACTCGATCACATGATCCGCTCTGTGCTGTCGTGTCTCTGGACCGACTCGATCACATGATCCGCTCTGTGCTGTCGTGTCTCTGGACCGACTCGATCACATGATCCGCTCTGTGCTGTCGTGACTCTCGACCGACTCGATCACATGATCCGCTCTGTGCTGTCGTGTCTCTGGACTGACTCGATCACATGATCCGCTCTGTGCTGTCGTCTCTGGACCGACTCGATCACATGATCCGCTCTGTGCTGTCATGTCTCTGGACCGATTCGATCACATGATCCGCTCTGTGCTGTCGTGTCTCTGGACCGACTCGCTCACATGATCCGCTCTGTGCTGTCGTGTCTCTGGACCGACTCGATCACATGATCCGCTCTGTGCTGTCGTGACTCTCGACCGACTCGATCACATGATCCGCTCTGTGCTGTCATGTCTCTGGACCGACTCGATCACATGATCCGCTCTGTGCTGTCGTGTCTCTGGACCGGACTCGATCACATGATCCGCTCTGTGCTGTCGTGACTCTGGACCGACTCGATCACATGATCCGCTCTGTGCTGTCGTGACTCTGGACCGACTCGATCACATGATCCGCTCTGTGCTGTCGTGACTCTTGACCGCCTCGATCACATGATCCGCTCTGTGCTGTCGTGTCTCTGGACCAACTCGATCACATGATCCGCTCTGTGCTGTCGTGACTCTTGACCGACTCGATCACATGATCGGCTCTGTGCTGTCGTGACTCTGGACCGACTCGATCACATGATCCGCTCTGTGCTGTCGTGACTCTGGACCGACTCGATCACATGATCCGCTCTGTGCTGTCGTGACTCTGGACCGACTCGATCACATGATCCGCTCTGTGCTGTCGTGACTCTGTATCGACTCGATCACATGATCCGCTCTGTGCTGTCGTGACTCTGGACCGACTCGATCACATGATCCGCTCTGTGCTGTCGTGACTCTGGACCGACTCGATCACATGATCCGCTCTGTGCTGTCGTGACTCTGGACCGACTCGATCACATGATCCGCTCTGTGCTGTCGTGACTCTGGACCGACTCGATCACATGATCCGCTCTGTGCTGTCGTGTCTCTGGACCGGACCGACTCGAATATAAGATCGGCTCTGTGCTGTCGTGTGTCTGGACTGGACCGACTCGAATATAAGATCGGCTCTGTGCTGTCGTGTCTGGACTGGACCGACTCGAATATAAGATCGGCTCTGTGCTGTCGTGTGTCTGGACTGGACCGACTCGAATATAAGATCGGCTCTGTGCTGTCGTGTGTCTGGACTGGACCGACTCGAATATAAGATCGGCTCTGTGCTGTCGTGTCTCTGGACTGGAAACAAGACTTAATTCGCCCCAATGGAAAGCATATTTACACTGTCTGAATCGTTCCCTATATAGTGCACTATGTGCCTATGTAGTAAATGTGTGAATAAGAGACTGATTTTAGCCACAGTTTCAGAGTCTTCAGATTCTAGAAAGCATTTGATTGGACAGAAAATCTGATGAGACGCTTAAGATTTCATATAGTCTGAAGTCTGAAAGAGTAATTTTTGAATGCTTATATCTTCTAAATGCTAATTTTGTCATTGTTTTGAGAAAACTAGCATATAGATAACAGTAAGGCCAACATATTCATACTAAAAGCCAAAAAAACTTCCATTTTGATTTCATGGGAACTTTAACAAGTTTTTTTGTAATTGGATGCAAAGGCAATATAATACAAAGTATAGTGTTATAAATGAACATAGATTTTAAAAAAAATGAAATTATTAAAAAAATGCAGGATTTACGATGCTGATTAAACCGTTAAAACCGTTAAAACGCGTCATCGACGTCTCTAAAGAAAGGTCCGTTTACGCGCTCCTCTCCTTTAGGTGGCGGAATGCGCCCGGATCGCCGCTTGCAGAATGTGGCGTGTAACAAAGAAGAAAAATACTCCTCAGCTTTGGATCAAAGGTAGCAATAGCACCTTAGCAAACAACACTAAGATAGTATTTGGTCTCCATGGTGCTTTACACTGTTAAGCGCTGATCCCTGGACAGGCCGGAGACGATAGCGGAGATAGCACGCGCACGTAACGCGATGAGCGCGAGAATTAGCATCTGCTGTGAACGCAAGCTACAAAGCTAGCTGCTTCTAATAGGCATTATCTCTTTTTTTTGTCCTTCATCTGTTTTGTTGCTAACTTGTCAACAACAGTGTAGCTAATACTGGTTGTTGCTTCTACGTTGGCTAGTCTGCGCTACGTTTGTCTGTGAATGTGTAAGATGTTAGCCGAACACGCATAGCCTTTCCGTCTGTCTTGTGGAGTTTTGACAGTGTCTTAGATTTAATGCCGACAAAGAAGAGTTCATCGGACAGCATGGAAATTGTACATGAGATGGCATCTTAGCGCTTAGTGGACTTCGTTCAACATCAATATTTGGGTAAGATCGCACGTGTACGAGCCGGTTGAAGCCAGAAAGAGAAGATCACGACTAGCATCATGTCCGAGGACACCGGCGTGGACAGGTTCATCAAGGTAAGCTAACTCATTAATCAACCAGAGTCAACACTTCAGCCTTTACATTTCTGTAGTCTTCCCATTAATCAACTGCTGTCTGTACACTGTCTTGCATGTCACGAGTACTAACCAGAATGAATAAATCAAAACTTTTATCAATTATCTGTATATTATCTTGAGTCCATGATTAAATGAACAAAACAATCGGCCAAGACGAACACTGTTCTAGTATTGCAGATTATTACAGTGTTTTGATGTCATCTGAGGTCATTTCCACTGCAATGCATCAGTTGAGACGCGCGATGGCGCTGTTGAGTTTAATGTTTTTATTTTATTGAACATGTATAAACGCAAATACAATTCACAAATTGTACAAAAAAAGACCTTTTCTTTTTTTGTTATAAACAGGCATGAATATTATACTTTGTGCTAAGGGATTTTAAAGCTTTTACCCAAATAACAACAATTAGAGTTTTTACAAAAAAGTAATAAAGAGGTTTGACACATTTGCAATTGGGTATTAAAAACATTGCTAGAAAATTAACAGATTTATAAGAAAATACTTGTTCTTATCAGAGTTAAAAAAAAAATCAAAAGACATCCTTGTCAAAATTGTCTAAGAAAGAAACACGTGAATTAAAGCTTTAAAGGAACTGTATGTAAGAAATGTATTTCAATTAATCATAAAATGGCCCTGATATGTCACTAGACATTAAGAAATCATGTTAATTTCAAATATCACTGACAACAGTAATCCGGCCAGGATATTGTCGTTTTAAAAGTGAAGTTGCAGCCCTCAGCTGATGTTGATGTTGACATGTTTTGGCCTGAAGCTCCGCCCTCCACCGATCTACCAATCACGGAGTCAGTAGTGTTTGGGCATCCGGGGTGCCAGCTCTGCTCTAGTTACCACAGCTGCAGCTACACACTTTTTGGATAAAAACTTTACGAAACCTAAAATACCTCTCATGAAGCATAGACATATTTAACAGAAAGAAAAACCCAAATTACTGTGTAGGACTCATCACTTGCCATTGTAAGCTCCTTGTAGCAGCCTATCTGCCAACCTCGAGTCAGGGGGAGCGGGGATACACCTCTACAGTCATTTGAAAGTGTTTGCAGTACCAGTTTTGGCCACAATCCTACATACAGGTCCTTTAAAGGAACACTCCACTGTTTTTAGAAATAGGGCTTATTCAACATCTTTCCTACATTTAGATATGTGGGCAAATGCATTTTTGTCTCAGTGCATGCATTGTTTTAGTTTGGCAGGGTCGCCGCTAGCTTAGCTTAGCATAAGGCGAAGCAATCAACACATGAAATCCCCAAACTTCCGTCATATGTTGCGTGATATCTCTGCACCCAAGTAGCAGTACTTCGCCTCTGCTTACCCATAATATAGTCCCAAGTCAATATTTCCCTAGATACTCATGCAGCCCACAATAAGTAATTAGGTGGGGGGTTTTTTGGATCACTTTAACCGGGACATGCTAGCTGGCAACATAGGATTCCATTCATTATGCTAAGCTAAGCTAGCGGCGACCCTGCCAAACTAAAACAATGCATGCACTGAGACAAAAATGCATTTGCCCACATATCTAAATGTAGGAAAGATGTTGAATAAGCCCTATTTCTAAAAACGTGTGTCGCATGCTAGAGGCAACATGGAGCCAGAGGGGGGTGCAGGGTTGCTCACGGTCTAACTCTGCCCAACTTAATCTCACACCAAATTGCCAAACCTGCTTTTGATATTAAACAAAGCAAAGCTTTAAATAGTTTTAATGCGAAATTCAAACAATAAATAGCGTGTTGGCGCTAATGTGGGATAATGTTAAAGCCAGAGGCGTTGAAAAACGGAGTTTTGACATGCTCTCATCTCACGGCAGCGAGCGCGGTCACATGGTTCATGAAGCTCTCAATACTTCTAGCGCTGTGTCATTTGAAATGGCTTAAGAGGATACACAACAGTTTCACTATACAGATGTTTGCAGCAAGTTTTGGTAAACAGTATAGCATAGTGTGCATTGATTATTAAGTCAACCATATTTACAGGATCGTTTTATTATGGAGAGTGATAGAGATGCAACACTGTTAACATTAATGATATTCTTGTATTTAGCCCTCAGGCGTTCCTTACTAATTGCTCACACTCATACTTATTGATGCTCAAATGTGACCATACAATGTAACTATTTTTCAATTAAATAAATGTTCTATAGTTCAATAATATTTATCTTTTGTTACTTAATTTGTGCAATAATTATTGTCAATTAATGACCACTTAAAAATATTTTTCTTCTAATATATATATATATATATATATTAATCTAGTTGCTCAAAGTATTGCAGTTTTGCATTTTAATAAATATTTAGATATGATCAAACACTATATTTCCTTAAATATGACATTTTAAAATGTTAACTTGCATCCTAATATTTTTAATGATACTTACAAAAGCACACACAAGTGAATATTAATGAATGTGAGCACATCATTTGACCCAAGAAATGTTTAAAATAGTGCTAAGACAAACACATTTTCCTTATATGTACAGTAGGCTATATATATGAATTGATTCTGAATCAAGATCGAAATCGATATCGCCCCACCGATATTTTAAATAAATAAGAATTCAACGCTTTACTTACATCTGTTATTTTGTCTTAGTTATGTTTAGTTAGTAAAGTCTAACGAGCCTTTAGTCTCTTAAGGAAGGTATACAGTTTATTATTAATTCAACAATAGTATCGTATCGGTATCGGGTATCGACAGATACACAAAGCCCAGGCATCGGTATCGGGACTGAAAAAGTTGGATCGGTGCACCCCTAGATTGTAAAATAATCAACTAGTGTGTGTGTGTATGTATGTATATATAAATATTGAAACATGTACATGTGTCTTCCGTGGAAGTCTCAGGACCAAAAAATGTTTGTCCAATCATTGCATTCAGTCCGAATGCAATGATAGGATGTCCTACCTGCCTATATTTCCATACCTGCTCGCGCAGACATCACACCTCATCAGTGCGTTATACACAGAGGGCGGGATCTTACGCTTTCAAAGCTAGCCTGCTATTGCTAGCCGCTCCGCAAGATTACTTACAAATGACACAGTCTGTTACTGATTCCAAATTGTAATTAGTAACATAATCCTTTACATTACACATTATAGGTAATGTAATCTGATTACTTTTAGATTACTTTTTAAGACTTTTTGGTTTTGAGCATCTCATTGTAGCAAATTAGCTCAAAGGGGAAATGTCATAACTTGTTATAATTAATTATAAATAAGTGGATCTCTTAATCAAATTAACTTGTTGTAGCTGAATTAATATAACAATCAATAAATCTGTTCGTCAAGTGAACATTTATCGTCTATCAACTCTCAGAAAGGATATTTTTTGTGGCTTTGATTAGCAGTGACCAAAACGTGATACATAAATAATAATAAACAAGCACACAATCATGCATACAGGGAATAATATCACCATCAGTTTCCTATTTCAAAGCACCTGGTTAGCAAGGGGGTCTACAGCTTATAGTAGGGATGCTCATTTTGACCGTTTAACCGTTAACCGATAGTAAGAATTTTCACTGATTAATACTATCAGTTAAACGGTTTAAGGTTTTTTTTTTTTGCTGTATGGTTGCTGTATTTGTTAACTCACGGGGCGCATGGACACTAGCAACCACACGTCTCTGCAGACATATTTCCCAAACTGTGGGATCATTTCGGCAGAAAGGGCGACAAAGTTACTTGCAAATTGCAAATTATGCTACGCGGTATTAAAATAAAGCAGTAATACAAGCTCTTGCCTGGTGGAAAGCAAATAAAAGGCGCTTCCCAATGCTGGCCACTCTAGCGAGGCGTTATCTCTGTATTCCCGGGAACCAGTGCCATCTGAAGCCTTAATGCTTTTCGTCGTGTGGTTTTGGTCAAGTTTACTAAAGTAGCCTAAACATTGTCAAGTATTGATGGTTTATTGAACAATTACTCTGTCGTTTCAAAGAACAGCACAACGGTCGGGCGCATCGAAACCCTTCCTCAAACAGACAGGGCGCGTGCAGTCAGCGGAGGCTCGCACTGGAGACCGTATAAACCAGGCTTTCTGCCGCAGGTCTAACTGTCAACAGGCTAACTTACATCATTTAGACATGTTATTTTATTTATTTATTTTTTAAAATAAAAACCAGTCAAGCTGTGTATTGAGGTAGGCCTGCTATTTTGATTTGACTGGAAAAACTATTCCGGTTTCTTCAAAGCTTCAATCGGATTCAGTGTATTTTCGTTTTATCATCTTAATTTGGTAATTATTTAGTAATTAATTTAGGTAATTAATTATTTAATTAAAAAAAGAGTGTAGGCCTATTTATTTTATGCTTTTTATTTCTATGATTTTATTCAGTTTTTCTGTGTTGTCAGAAAAGCTGCAGGTGTGTGAAAATGTGACCGTGTGAATCCAGGCTCTGTTGTTGATCTGTTGTGTTTGCTGCTGTTTGCACAGTAAAATAAACCCATGAAAAAAGTATTTTTAACGGATCACAGACACTCATCAATTGTATTTTTATTTGATGTCAATTAAATATTATAATCTTATCAGTTAACGGTTAATAATCGATTAATGAGCATCGGTTGTCGGTCGGGAAAAATAACCGAAATGAGCATCCCTAGCTTATATAGTCAATAGTCTCTTTAGTTAGTTCAATGTATGATTCTTAAAATGCCTTTGAACGGGAGTCCGGTTGCTGTCTCAGGAGAAAGTCTTGATGGTGTGGAAGTTGCAATCCGTTTCTTCTGCCGGTGTTAGTTTGACTCCGTTATGGTCGAGGAAGTTACAATGGCCCCGCACCGGGGGAAAGGTCCCACGGTCGGACTGGATGTCTCCAGTCTTTTCACACGAACCAGGAGAAGAAGGAAGGAGAGAAGGGTCACTGGGACAGTCTGTGGAGGTCACTCCTCCAGGGGGTCAGTGAGCCAATGGGAACTTAAACTTTCGGAGGGAAAGTTTAGGACCCTTTGTCTTTTGAGCATGGTGTTTTGCATATTAGACTGGGCTGGCCGTTTGTGTCCCTTCATACTCTGAATTAATATAACAAGAATACAATGCTTGTTATGAGGAGGTGATGTGTAGGGCATTAAATGAGGATTATTTTGGGAGGAGCTGCACGATTAATCGTTAAAAGATCATGATTCAAACGATTCCGCTGCTCATGTTAAAGGATTAGTTCATTCAAAATAAACATTTTCTGATAATTTACTCCTTACATCTCATCCAAGATGTTCATGTGTTTCTTTCTTCAGTCGAAAAGAAAATATGTTTTTTTGAGGAAACATTCCAGGATTTTTCTCCACATAACGGACTTCTATGGCAACCAATGAGTTAAAATCCAAATCGATGCAGTTTCTGAGATCAGAGGCTGATCCCAGACGAGGAATATGGTCTGATCTAGCCAAACCATCGGTCATACCTACCCTACTACTCCCAAAAAAACGGTGTGCCACGGATTACGTAATCACGTCGGAAAGGTCACGTAGACATAGGCGGAAGTGTTCATAAAGGGCACGTGTGAAGACTAAAGGCCTAAGAGTCCGAAATTCGCATGCAAAATTTTCGCACGTCAAAAAATAAATTCGATCTCACGTTATGTCAATCACGCTTGCACACTGTCTCTGAAACTGGTTCGGAACAGGTTCGATTTTCTGCGTTTTTCACATCCATAAAACACATTTTGAGAGACGTTTTGATAACTCAGAGCCACCGGAAGCGAACGGCAAAATCGAAAATAGCACACCAAGTCCCTGTAAACCGTGTGTGTGTGTGTGTGTGTGTGTGTGTGTGTGTGTGTGTGTGTGTGTGTGTGTGTGTGTGTGTGTGTGTGTGTGTGTGTGTGTGTGTGTGTGTGTGTGCATAGGCTGGGCAAAATCGATTTAATCGATTTATCGATTTTGTAGTTTAAAACGATTTTTTTTTGCAAACTCGAGTTTTTTACCACAATATTTTTTTCGGACTTTTCCGCGTTTCGTCCTTGTGCGTTACCATAGCGATATGAGCCAGCCGCCCAGCCCGCCGCCCGCAGTAACAGTCAAAACAACAAAACAACAGTCAAAACAACATGGCATCGTGTAGCAGAGAACTAGTTCCAAAGAAAGGCACAGGTAATTCCGTAATTTGGAACTGGTTTGGTTTTGATGCAGCAGACAAAACACAGACGGCCTTGCTGCAAAATATGTTTCAAGGCTGTTGCTACTGGAAGCAGCAGTACAACAAATCTGTTCCAGCACCTGAGGAATAAACATCGCGAAGAATGGGAGAAGTGCAGCCGGCTCCGTGAGCAAAACGGCTCCTCTAGCACACCTGCTAAAAAGCAAACTACACTTCCTGAGAGCTTTACAAACTGTGTGCCTTATGATAAGAACGGAGCGCGATGGAAAGCGATTACAGAGGCGATCACGCTTTATATTGCCACAGACATGCTGCCAATTTATTCTGTGCGAGGCTTTAATCAGATGCTGAAAGTATTGGATGCGAGATACGTTGTCCCCAGTCGCAAGTATTTCGCCACTGTAGCGCCTCACCTGTACAATACAACTCGGGAAAAGATCCGCAGTGAGCTGGAGGAGATGCAGTTTTACTCAGCCACAACGGACCTGTGGTCCAGCCGGACGATGCAACCATATCTGAGTCTGACGGTTCACTACATTAACACTAGTTGGACTCTGCGCAGCATCTGCCTTCAGACAGCGTATTTCCCGAGAACCACACTGGTGAGATAATTGCCCATGGCTTAAAAGACGCTCTCAGCTCCTGGGGACTTTCTGAGGAACGACTGCCTGCATGACAACTGATAGTGGCACCAACATCATAAAAGCCCTTAAGGACAACAACTGGCCCAGCTTGCAGTGTTTTGGCCACAGACTCCACAACGCTATAGGTAAGAGTTGGTGTAAGAATAAATAGGTGCACATAATTGCACATTGTAAAGTACTGTTTGCTCATCATAATTTAATAGCCAGAACATATATTTCAACTGGTTTACACACATAGGGTCTCATTCATGAAACATTCGTAATATACGAGTAAATATGTGAGTGATTTGCGAAAGAGACCTTACCAAAAACTCCTCTCCTGATTCACAAATACTAAACGCCAAATGTGATAGTGAAATGTGTGTGTGTGTGTTGAATTCCAATCAGTCGTAAATGGACGCGCGCACGCCATCCTCAATTACCATAAATCCTGCCTATTAAATCCGACTGACAACTATATATGGGCATCATATTATGACACCAAACGAAGGATTTCAACATGTCTTCTCAAAAGCGAATGAAAAAGAAAAATTTCTCAGATGCAGAAATTGATGTTTTATTATCAGAAGTTCATTCAAAACGCCACATTTAATTTTCAAGCGTATAGTGGCGTTTCAGGTCCTAAAAAAAGGAAGCTTGGCAGCTTTACAGATACAGTTAATGGAGATTCATCTGTTAATCGAACAGTCCCAGAAGTGAAAAGTTTGCCCAGCCCTATTGAAAGCAATTAATTATGCGATAAAGTGTTCTAGATGCTATATTACTGGCTCTCATAATAAAAGTAAAAAGAAAAAAACGTATGTAGGCTAATTACAATATATAATATTTTTTCAAAATGCTGTGTAAATATGTACCCGATTAAGGTGAATTATATGCAGCCTTATTAATGAGCAAAACGCTCGGATGTTAAACGCACTATTTACGTGTGGCTGGGAGCAGGTGTAGATTTCGCATCAACTAACATTTGGACAATATACATTTTAATGAATCAGAAAATTTACGCCAGAACCACTTTACACGATTTACACAAAAATTCGTTCTGCTTGTGTTTTATGAATGAGACCCTTAGACTGGGTTACATAAATAAACCTGACTTTTCCTTAATCTGCATTCATTATACATTATGTATTAAACTGTGTTACAGCTATTAAAATTGTGATGAAAGTACAAAACAATTTTGAAAACTCACGTAATCAAATATATAGTTTGGAGTGACAAAAAATATACTAAATATCTTTTCACATTTATTACAGAGAATGGTGTGAAGGATCCAAGGATCGATCGGGCCATAGGGGTCTGCAAAAAAGCTGTATCAGCCTTCTCCTACAGCTGGAAAAAAAGGCGAGACATGACAGAGGTGCAGGCTGAGCTTGGACTTCCCCAGCATCTTTTGATCTCAGAATCCCCAACACGTTGGGGGTCTCGTCAAAAGATGATTGAGCGCTTTCTTGAGCAAGAGAAGGCAATAAGCACGTGTTTTGTTGTTAGATAAAAGTTTACATTTTTTCACTCTTTGAGCAGGCTATATGTCTGCCACAGGCATGTTTCATTTTTTATATTCGCACTGAGAAGAGTTTTTTTTTATTATTGTAATGTTATATGTTACAAAATTTGTAATTATCTGATTTCTTGAACAGAAAATTTAAGCTACTGTGAAGTTGTTGCACTTTTGCTTAAACCTGGGTTAAAGCTTGAAATTGTTGATTGACAGACAATCATAGCAATAAAGTTGCACTTTTGACACTATATCTGATGTCTGCAGTAATTTTTTAAGTGCATTGGAAAAAATCAAAATCGAATCAAACTCGAATTTTTCTTTAAAAAATCGAAGATTTTTTTTTTAGGCAAAATCGCCCAGCCCTAGTGTGCGCGTGTGTGTGCGTGCGCATCCATAGACATATCTCTGTTCAGGATAAATTGAGTCACAGAAATGGGTGGTCTTCTTTTTAATATGTGGCTCCAGTATTGCTAGCAAAGCATCAAACTGAGCCACTGACGTTTTAAAGTAAACTTTGAATTGGTCTGGATAATCCCGAAGCTCCTTGATAATTAGGGCTGTAATCTCCCAGTCGATTCTTAGTCGATACGTTCTGGCTCGACCAAAATTCAGATTGGTTGATTTTGTTTGCCGCGTTCATTTAATTCATTTTGCCGCGTTCATTCGATCAGTTATGCAGCGTTCATTTCATAAGGTGGGAAGCACTAATTGCTAATGGGGGTGTTTCACAGGTAACAGTCTGTCTTCAGAACACCCCCCTTGTTTTCACTTCTTTTGGATTTGCCCAACCCACTGGAAAAGAGACACAGATTGAAGTCGGCTACTTTGCTATATATTATTTATGCTTAATATCTATGCTTTATTTTTCAGTTATGCACTTTATTTCGTTTCTGCTCTTGATCTGGCTTGTTTAGTAAATATTCATTTTTTATTAAAGTGGATGTGCCTTTTGTGTTTAAGAGTAAACGCTTTAAGTTAATAGTCGTGACAGGCGTGAAGCTGAGGAGGAGAGCCAAGAGCATAAAGACCAGATGATCGCGGAAAATTTGGTTTCAAAGTGAAATGTAAAGGTGCATAATTAAGCGTGTTTGTCATTGTACTGTGTTGTTGTTGCATTTTTCATTAAGAATAATAGGCTAATGAACCAACAATTCAAACAACCCGCTCCCGAATTGGCGCTATCCAAAACCAAAACTTAAAGGGGTACTTCAGCGCTGGGAAGATTAATCTGTATTTAAACTGGGTCATTAATGTAGTAGAAATGTGAAATTATTTTTGAATTTGGTGCCTTCTAGACTGAGAAAACACAGAAAATGTAGCTGTATCATGGGGATGAAAGACAACAATTCCCAGAACGCACTGCTTCACTGCCCTACTCTAGGCGCATCTAGTCGGCTACTGGATTACTGGATCACTTGCCTTCATTTTCAGAAAATCAGTTCAGTTAGAGACACTACAATTAAAAACTGAACGTGTCTGTTCGATATAATGCGAGTGAGCCGATTGAGATAGCGTCTGGTTTTTTGGATTTTTTTTACATGTGATGCACCGCTGACAGACTCGTGTGTCCGATTAATTTCAGTGCAACATAATCAGCTCAAAAAACATTTAATATACTGCAAATAGCCACTAGTTTTTTATGTTTAATTATAATTTGTTTAGGCAGAAAACAAGGCTACCAAGTACCGCGCACAGTGCGCAGCTAATTAATGGTGGTCTTTTTTCCTGACGTCATTTTTAGTCGAAAATTTCAGGACTTCATTCGACCAAGGTTTTCTTTGGTTGCTTACAGCCCTATTGATAATTAAGGAGGTGGAACTCTCCTTCAATTGTTTTGCGTTTTTTCCGTAACACATTCATTAATACGCATCGGACTCGGTGTGCAAGGTCTCTGTGCGTCACAAAATGAGCAATTTAGAGTAAAAAGTATACACGTTTACATTTTTTGTTTGAAAATGGCCGATGGTTTGTCTAGATAAGACCCTATTCCTCGTCTGGGATCGTGCAGAGCCTCTGAAGCCCTTCCTTTGAAACTGCTTTGATTTGGACCTTCAACTCATTAGTTGCCATTGAAGTCCATTATGGCAACTAACTCTTATTGGTCCATTATTGCAGGTTTCAAACCGAGATGGTGACCGAGGCAAAACTTACGGACTGCAGCTTTAATGAATGAGAGGGTCATCCTTCCGATGTGAACGCCCATTGATATGGGCATCGACAAAATAAGTACTGCTTGCGATGTGAAACTGTTTAAACCAAAGATTTTCTGGTTAACCTTTGAAAGTACGATCACAGCAACTTTCAAATCTGCATTTGCGCTCCGCCGATCCGGGGAGAGCAGCTGTCATGTAAATGTGCAGAATGATGCAAGCTTTTCAACAGCACATTATCGTTATTTATTTTTTACATACATTTAAATAACGGGATAAAAGTGGACTGGGACAGAAGTTGATAGTTTGATTTATTGAAAGTATTTTGGCACTTGTATGTATTAAACCAAGAGGTGGCGACAAGTGTGTTTGTCATTAATTTAAAAGATTCACAAATGCTGATTTAATCCAATAACGATGAATAAAACATTGGCTCCCTGAAAAATAATAATTTTTTTTAATAATAATAAATTTATATATATTATAAATCGACTAAAGCAATGAACATTTAGTCAGAATTTCTAGTCTGCATGTTATTTTGCTTCATTAGAAGAATCGCAATCTCCGTTTTACACACAAATCGTGATTCTCAATTAGAATCGTGCAGCTCTAGCGCATAGTATAGATGACTTTACATCATTAACTAGTGTCTCTATCATAAAGCATGCATAAAACACTATACATACAAACGACACCATACAAGACAGTAATAATCATACATGCAATGTCCTGGAGATATGCATGTTCATTCATAGAAGGTTTGCCTATGAATCAATGGTAAGAAGTCCTTTTTTTATGGGCATTGTGTCTTTTGGCCTGTGCTTTTGCATGTGGACACCTTCCCTTACCTGGAATGTCTCTGAGGTCCACTAGTTGATGGAATAGTGTCAGCCAGGGGGTATAAAAACTGATAATGGTCAGTGGAAGAGCAGACATCTCCACGCCTGCTTGGGCCTTTGCTTTTTTACAGTCCTGAGGCGTCTGTTGGATTATTCATTAAATATAATGAATAATTGTGTGTCTGATTGGTCCAGACGCTATATCATGATTCACAATGTAGAAACCAACCGTTTCAAAGCAACTACTTCAGGCAAAGTAATAAATTATAAGTAATGCATATTTAAACACTCACATAAAGGATTAATTAGGAACACCTGTTCAATTTCTCATTAATGCAATTATCTAATCAACCAATCACATGGCAGTTGCTTCAATGCATTTAGGGGTGTGGTCCTGGTCAAGACAATCTCCTGAACTCCAAACTGAATGTCAGAATGGGAAAGAAAGGGGATTTAAGCAATTTTGAGCGTGGCATGGTTGTTGGTGCCAGACGGCCGTTCTGAGTATTTTACAATCTGCTCAGTTGCTGGGATTTTCACGCACAACCATTTCTAGGGTTTACAAAGATTGGTGTGAAAAGGAAAAACATCCAGTATGCAGTCCTGTGGGCGAAAATGCCTTGTTGATGCTAGAGGTCAGAGGAGAATGGGCCGACTGATTCAAGCTGATAGAAGAGCAACTTTGACTGAAATAACCACTCGTTACAACCGAGGTATGCAGCAAAGCATTTGTGAAGCCACAACACACACAACCTTGAGGCGGATGGGCTACAACAGCAGAAGACCCCACCGGGTACCACTCATCTCCACTACAAATAGGAAAAAGTGGCTACAATTTGCACAAGCTCACCAAAATTGAACAGTAAAAGACTGGAAAAATTTTGCCTGGTCTGATGAGTCTCGATTTCTGTTGAGACATTCAGATGGTAGAGTCAGAATTTGGCGTAAACCGAATGAGAACATGGATCCATCATGCCTTGTTACCACTGTGCAGGCTGGTGGTGGTGGTGTAATGGTGTGGGGGATGTTTTCTTAGCACACTTTAGGCCCCTTAGTGCCAATTGGGATTGTTTAAATGCCACGGCCTACCTGAGCATTGTTTCTGACCATGTCCATCCCTTTATGACCACCATGTACCCATCCTCTGATGGCTACTTCCAGCAGGATAATGCACCATGGCACAAAGCTCGAATCATTTCAAATTGGTTTCTTGAACATGACAATGAGTTCACTGAACTAAAATGGCCCCCACAGTCACCAGATCTCAACCCAATAGAGCATCTTTGGGATGTGGTGGAACGGGAGCTTCGTGCCCTGGATGTGCATCCCATAAATCTCCATCAACTGCAAGATGCTATCCTATCAATATGGGCCAACATTTCTAGAGAATGCTTTCAGCACCTTGTTGAATCAATGCCACGTAGAATTAAGGCAGTTCTGAAGGCGAAAGGGGGTCAAACACAGTATTAGTATGGTGCTCCTAATTATCCTTTAGTTGAGTGGATGTACTGTTTAGGTAATGTTGAATTGAATGAGCTGTTCCCACATGCTCTCTGTGTGTTTGTTATAGGAAACATCCATCCTGGAAGAGTATAACATCAATTGGACACAGAAGCTGGGAGCTGGGATCAGTGGTCCTGTGAGGTATGCACTTATGTCCATTTTTGAGAGTAACCAGGTCATATTTGTGTAAAGTCACACAGAAGAGTAGTTTTCCTGTAAACACCGTAAAGATGTACCACTAGCAGATGTAGTTATTAACCTCTTTCCCACTATAGAAACTCATCTCTGTTTCAGGAACTGTTTCTGTTCTTGAGCACTGGAACAAAATCAACAATGAAAGTGGGAGAAACTTTGGCTTAATCGGTTCAACATGTTAAACTTAAAATGGGTCAATATTAATATTAAAAATGTTTATTTATAATTTAATAAAAATATAGACAAACCTAGCGTTAACTTTTCATAACGAATGAGTAAATTAAAATAAAGCCTTTTTCGTACGGTAATTGTTTCTCATTTTTAACATTTACAGGGGCTGATTTTATTGCAGTCCGAATCCAGATTGTCAGATTTTTTTTTTTTGATTAACCCCAAGGTCATGTGGTCATTTAATTGCTGTCCGAATTCACACATCTGAGTTTACAAGAGATCACTACAAAAGTCACTTTTTAAATCCTTTTTGACCACTGCAGAGCACCGTACCAGCCAACACTGTTGCGCATCACTGTAATTCGCAAGCATTTTAAAGATGTACACGTTTATTACTGAAATGCTTTAGCTAGGGCTATTTAAAAGATCAGCCTTTCATCACCGCTTGACCTCAGTGAGCGGGAGCTGTTAAGAACAAAAAGGAGAAAGAGAAATAAAGCATGGAAACCTTTTGTAATGGGACGTTATTGTGGCAGTGATTTATGCAATACAATTTTAAAATATGTATTCTATACAAAAAAAGGCAGGTTCCAGGCACTCAGTCAGACGTAAAAATAGGAGAAGGAATGAATTAAAAAGCCTTTATTTAGTATGGCTTAAATCATCTTTAAAAAAATACAAAAGCCAACATGTTTTGACCAACAAATGGTCTTCTTCAGGGCAATGCCTTTTGCAGTTCTATGTATTATATACATTCAAAATTTAACCAAGCAGCTTTGTTTACCTCATGTAAATAAGAGGTTGCATTTACTTAATTACGCTAATTTACACATTTTTAAAATGACACAATTTAGAAATAAAATGTAAGAGAAAACCATTTCAAATATGATGTGTCAAGCATGACATGAGAAACAGTTATCATCCAAATAGGTCTTATGATAGATTTTATGCTCCTACTATTGAATTGTGATCACTTTGATAGTGTTGATGAAATAAGGGCAGTTTGCATGTCGTATGTGTATTAAATGTAAACTGCAAGGAATTTTCGACTGAAACAGGAATGAAACAGTGGTTTAATTAGTGCGAATATACTCTAAAAAGCATTTAGCTAAATATAAAAACATCCACCATCAGCTCATGGTTCACATGTCTTTTGCTGTGAAATGTTTACTGATTTTTATGAAGTAAACTTAAGAATAACTTTTATAATGTTTGTAATATTTCAAGATGAAGCCACTCGGGTTCACTTAATTATCCATACGTCAGTTTTTAGAAGTATCAAATATGATCATTTATGCTTTTGAGGAAGGTTTATTTGTTATTGCATTGCATATGTTTTAAAACTACAGAGATTGGATCAGAAAACTAAGCATTTCAGGGCTCCAGACTAACGTTTTTCACTAGGAGCCCCCAAACTGAAAATTTTAGGGGCACAACCAGAAAATTTTGGACACCGTAAATCAACATGCTAATTTCCGCTGTATTACTAATAAATACTCCAAGAATGACAACCTCGAGCCAATAGTGTTTCAAGTATGAGATGTGATGAAACGTGATTTGTTGAATTCAGTGAACGAATACGCCCTTTACTGACCGAGATGCTTTTGAGTCTGAACGAGAGATCTAGTTCATGAACGAATTCGACGAACTTGTACATGTTGTTTGTGAAGTTAACTAAATGAACCAGTTACAGGTAACTGAACAGGTAAAGCTTGGCTCGTGTTGTTTGGCATATTTGCAGCAAAGAAAGATATGTACATTTTTATTGAAATGAAAACAGTGTAATAACGCAGGCTGATGGTTAAATGATTACAGTACAGAGTTAAAGCACTGGTATGTTTGAACAGGTTTCTTCTTTTAAATAAAATGACTTCATTACGTTTGAGTCATGTCATGTACTTCTATAAAAACTGTAAAACAAATAAAAAAATGTGACAGTATTGGTTAAATAGATCTCATGTGTGTCACGTAAGCAAATACAGGTCCTTCTCAAAACATTAGCATATTGTGATAAAAGTTCATTATTTTCCATAATTTAATGATACAATTTAAATTTCATATATTTTAGATTCATTGCACACCAACTGAAATATTTCAGGTCTTTTGCGCCAAGCACCGCCCACTACTTGTTGATTGGCATTTGTGAAATGTCCTCTATTATTATGAAAAAAATCTTTGGGAAAATCGTGCTTTGGAAATGCATGATTCACAAATAGGCCCCATTCAGAATGCAGCATATTATTATGAAAAATGGCTTTTTGAAAAAGCACATTTAATAATGAAAAAATGATTTTTAAACATAACAATAGTGTGTGTGGAAGAGGTGATTGTGAAATAAATTAAATAATTTCATGTAATTTTACAAAATAAATAGATACATTTATTTATTTAATTAAATTAATTATTAAATTATTAAATTAATTATTTAAGTAATTATTTAATTATTTCATAATAAACTTGTACATTTAATTGTTGTTTTATTGAATTCATTATTTATTTAATTATTTCATTTTGAGTAATTTGGTCCTCCATAGTCTGGAGCCCTGCATTTAAATATCATTGGTAACACTTTAGTTTAGGGTTCAATTCTTACCATTAACTACTTGCTTATTATTATTATCATGCATTAAATGAGCCTTAAAAGCCTGATGTATCAAATATGATACTAAAAGTTTTTAGATAGTTATTTTTTTATGTTGTCTAAAGGTTCAATGAAGTATTCAGTTAAAAACAAATTAGATTTTTTGGACTACTGTTTATTTCTTATGTCCGAGGCTTTACAGGGTTAAGACATTCACTGATGTTTTGCTGTTTTTTTTTTTCAGGGTATGCGTGAAGAAGCCGTCACAAGAACGGTTTGCTCTAAAGATCTTGATTGACAGACCCAAAGCACGCAACGAGGTAGTGAGCACCATGTGTCTTTCTTTTCATGTTGGAGTTTAAAGGGATAGTTCACCCTAAAATTGCCATAATTTACTCACCCTGGTGTTGTTCTAATGCATCCTTCTCCAGCACAGGCCGTGAAATTGAAATATACAGAGCATCTTTAAATTCTCTGCTGTGATTTATTGGCAGGTTCGGCTTCATATGATGTGTGCCTCTCATACCAACATTGTTAAAATAATGGAGGTGTATGCCAACAGTGTACAGTTTCCTCATGAATCCAGTCCAAGGTAGTGGAGTCCAGCATGTGCAGTTTTAAGACGGTGTTTCTAATGATATAACTACCTAAAGATATAAATAATCTGTTTTCTGTGCCTCTTTCTGATAGGGCAAGATTATTGATTGTCATGGAAATGATGGAAGGCGGTGAGTTGTTCCACAGAATCAGCCAGCACAAGCACTTTACAGAGAAGATGGCCAGCCAGGTCACAAAACAGGTACCGCATTGATAGTCCCGTAGGCTGCGTTCACACTGCAAGCCTTACAACGTGTCATAATTACACGTGATAACAGGTATATATGTTTTTGTCCTAACCACCCGTGACGGCGACACACAATGATTTTATTTTAGAAACGGCTTCTATGTCTGCGACACCACAAAAACATGGCAATGATAATCTCATGTAGTGTGTATGTGCTTTGTTCAGTTCGGAGTCACATGATAGCAAAAAAATCTGATTTGGGACTAAGGCTGCACAATAGGGGTGGGACAAAAAATCGATATGCCGATTTATTGCGATATTTCCGGCCATGAGACGTTATCGATACGCTGTCTCCAAGTATCTATTTTATCTGAATATTTAAATTCATATCTACATTGTGGCTGTTTACCGCTTTGGCTTCCCGGAGTGGCAGTACCTCCAGACTTCCTGTGGTGGCGCTTCACCGAACGCGAATACAGCGTCAAAATCGCGTCTAGTTTGACGCGTGAACATTTTGAATCCATTCGCGAATTGCACGCGTGTAGAAATCAAGCATTTGAAGCGAATTAGATGCGCGTTCAAGGCGCTCCAGGAGAAAAATGTCATAAAACACCACTCTGTCTCTTTTCATTTTCATTAAAAAAAATAAAGCATTACCAGCCACATAAATGTGGTTCAGCCAACGAGTTATGAAACTTCACTTCAAAATGATTTGGTTGGCAACAGATATATTAGACCAAAGATCGCCCATTAGATGTACACAAGACGAATTGTCATGTTTAACCACTACAGAGACATCCGAGCCAACGGCAAACGCCAGAAGGAAAGGCTGCTCGCCGGGGTTAACGAGCGCTGAGCGCCCGCTGATCGCCTGGATCTCACAACTCCAACAACGCAAGATTATTTTTTTGAAATAAACCACATATTTTCCTTTTAAACAACTACATTATCAACTGAAAAGCATTAAAACTACATTTAGTGACAAAATATCAGTATTTTTAATTATGCAGGGTTTCTCATCACGTCACTTGACCACATGACAGCAGCAAGCAGGCTCCTGATTGGTTAACGCGCTTGGTACTCAGATGTGACCATACTTTATTAAATAAGGTTTTATACTGGGTGTTTTTTTTTTCTTCACATTTTTAGTAATGTGTGCATTTTGCAATTTACAAATATGAAATCTTTCTGCTATGAATAAGTTACAGATAGTGACCTTTATTATAAATCATTTAGTCACATCTCTCATGGCTGTTTGATGGCTTTATATGCACTTACTGTACTTTAATGCTATTTCAAAAAAGATTGAATTATTTAGTTTTAATAATGAAATACATGATCATATGACTTTTTTGACACTTTTTTCATTTACAAAATATCTTGATATATCGTGAGTGATTTTCTTGCAATATATCGTCTGTCACAGAATTGCTGGTATGGTGATATATCGTTATCGTGTGCAAAATATCGTGATATTATCGTATCGTGTGTTGACCTGTGATTCCCACCCCTACTGCACAATATATATACAGTTTTAGTGTCGGTATCGTGCATCTGCGATAGTAGTGATGTCAAGTAGGGTTCATAGTTGATGTGATCCGTACAGACCAGGCGCCACGGTTTGAAACACACATGATTCTAGGATTAATTGCAGAGTTTACACCACATCTATAACGATAACTGCACAGAGAAACATTATCGTTGGAATCACTTTTAGATGGATTTTTTTTTTCCTCCTGATGAACAATAAAAACATTGAGAGCCTATCAGAATCAATCCTGCTTTAAACAGGGTTCCTACGGGGTTTGGAAAAGTATGGAATTTGATTTGAGTAATTTCCAGGTCTGGAAAAGTATGGAAAGAATAAATCAGAGTATGGAAAAATATTTATGTTTCCAGACTATTGTCCCTATTTCATTTTCTAAATATAAAATTACGAATTTCTAAATGTATATAATATATACAATCGGTTTTTTTTTTAGTTTTGGATCAGTCTGCCAGCGCTGCCGATCATTTTTACACTTGATCTTCTGGAGTTTAGGTCTGCAGTGATTGATTGTTACGTTGTTAGGCGGCAGTTGCCATCACAATGCCCCTACCTCAAACTGCTCGACTAAAAAAACCCATGTCTTTCAAAACCATAAGACTTTTCTATATTAACACAAATTGATAAATGTATTTTTCAGTGATTTCAGTCCCTTTATTAAAGGATTAGTTCACCCCAGAATGAAAATGTCCTAATCATTTACTCACCTCAATGCCATCCATGATATCCATCCCTTACATTCTTCAGTGAAAAATAAATTACGTTTTTGAGCAACCAACTGAGTTGGCATGAGTTTGGACGGCATTGTGGTGAGTAAATGATTAGGACATTATCATTCTGGGGTGAACTAATCTTTAAATATCTTCATGTGTCCAAGATTTCCAAGATTAACAAAAGTGTTATTAGTTTAGAATGACATGCAGGGTAAGTTTATGATAGAAATTTCATTTTTGGGTAAATTAATAACCCTTTAAAAATGTTTTGACTGATTTAGCATTTTGATGGTTAAGGCCACAAAAGGCAATATTTTAATATAAGATTTCTAAATATTTTATTTATAATTAGCCTATTGGTTAAACAGTCTTTACAAGTTTTCTGTACTTAACAGCAAATTAAGCATTGTCAATTGACTTTAGCTATAATTTTCTGGTTATTTGTACATGAACGTCCCTTCTGTTTCTGTAGGCGGGTTTACAGTAATTTAAATGTACAAAATTACAAATATGAATAACACTGCACTGATTTAGCGTTGCAGTTTTAATAAAATGCTGTGCTTTGAATTTCCCTGGGTTTGGTGTTAAAATGTCTTGTACAAGCAACAGTAGCTACAATTTACAAATTTAACATGATAGCCTACATAGAGGTTTTGACTCAGAACAAGTTAAATATGGTCGGAAAAATTTGTAGGAAATTTGAGTCTGGAAAAGTATGGAATTTTGAAATGAAAATTGTGTAGGAACCCTGTTTAAAGAGCTTGAGCATTTAAAGTGACAGATAACATGCGCTCATAATAAACAGAACGATATCATGTGTTGGTGTGGGCGTTAATGTAGTTATCGTTATAGTTGTCTTGTTGTGAATGAGCATTAAGGCCCTTTCAATAACTCCAATATTAATTTCATTTACATCGTTATAAATACTCTCCATTGTTTTTAGCCGACTTATTAAAATGATTATTGAAATGAACTATTGTAAACATCATATCTTGCACTGGCACCATATTTGTACTAATTTCTGTCATTTTTACAGATAAGCCTTGCATTGCAACACTGTCATTCATTAAATATTGCACATCGAGACCTGAAACCAGAGAACCTGCTCTTCAAGGATAATTCCCTGGTGAGATCTGAAACCAAAATAATGTTTTATTCCATTAATTCATTTTTTTTTGTTTCATTAAAGTGTGACTGAATTGTTACACCAGGGATGGACTTGGTCACTTAGAATAGAAATTCTGCTTATTAAAAAATACAAATGCATATGATTTTATATGGAGCATTCGTAGCACATTGTTATTGGTATCTACAGTAATAATTAATCACACCACAGTATATTTTGTTGGTCAGAATTAAGATATTAATAATATAACTCATATAGCATACTATATCACAGTCCATATTTTTTATTAAATCCTCATCCCTTAAATTATTTTTAACTTTAAGATCTCTGCAAATGTTATTCTAATAATAATCAGTAAGGATGTTTTCCAGTGTTATATTCTGAGTCATGTTTCTTCAGGATGCCCCTGTGAAACTGTGTGATTTTGGTTTTGCCAAAATCGACCAAGGTGATTTAATGACCCCACAGTTCACCCCGTACTATGTAGCACCGCAGGTAAGACCTCATTGTAGATGTAAACTTGGATCATACTATATCATCAAATCACATTTCCTTATTCTTTTTTTCAAACAGTTGAATTCATAACTTCCTACCTGGTCCAAAACGTCTACTTACTGAACTACATAGGCTGGAAAAACACGTCAAAGGAATTAATATATTGACACGTGCCACCTTATATTTACACATAAACAATGCCTATTCAGTCTCCAATACTGTCAAGGTGATCAAGTAATAAATAAGGGATAATATACAATCAGCCGATCATTATAAAGAAGTGTATTTTTCATGAATGACTAACTGTACATTATCCTACTTATTACTTGGCTATTTACCTGATAGTTATGTGGAAATAAAATATAGGTTTGAAAGCCTCTTCTAAGAAATAATTGCTCCTCTATTAAAACATATGAATAGGTCCTCGCATCAAGTCAAACACTGAAGGAATATTACAGTAATATTATAACTGTGTCATGCAAGTTAGCTTCATTTTACCATATTTGATGTGCTCTATGCATGTGCTCTGTTTACATGTGATTAAATCTGATTGTCATATAAAGCGATGATCAGATTTAAATTTGTCTCTTCAGAAGACTTGAACTACACAACTTATTTATGTGACTAATGTTATTTAACCTTCTTTGATAGGTGCTGGAGGCACAAAGACGCCACCAGAAAGAAAAGTCTGGAATTATACCTACCTCACCCACCCCGTACACATACAACAAGGTATACCTCATGCTACTCAGTGTTATGGCTTGTTCTTTAAACCCTCTGGTGCTCTTCGGAAGCATTTTTGAAATAAGTTTTTTTGTTTTGTTTCGTACGAAATTTGGTAAAGGTTTTGGCACTTGCATGGACCTGATTCGAAAAGGTTAAATGGTACTGAAAAAAACAGTCGCACTTGTATTGTTCGTGGTCCAAAATTAGCGCATTGGTAAAATGGGAGATTTCATCTAGTGGAAACTTTTGGTACTGCGCACAAAAACAAAATCTTACTGAAAGCTCGTTTTTTGAGCTATCAACCTCAAATTTAAACTTATTTATGGCAGTTTAAGAGTAAAATGTTAGAAGTATTTTTATGCATTTTTCATAATAATCTAGATTATAACTACCGTGTACATATAATTTAGTTCCATAAAATCCCCCCCCAAAAAATGTTTTAACTTAAATATAGTACAAAAAAACGTGCCACGTGAGGATCACCAGAGGGTTGAACTTACTGAATGTCATCTAAAATTCATCCTTTTTATCGTCTATTTATATTTAGACTACTAACTTGATGGTCACTGGTCATTTTTAATTACAGTGCAAATGTCTTATCCTTGCTCACTATCTTATTCTTACTATACAGTTTTTGAAACCTTCAAAAATATCTGGATTGCAGTGTTTCTTACTCATAAATGATGGTCTGTTCATCATCTACAGTTACTCACAACTATAGAGAAACATCTAGACTGCTCTTACAAAAAGTATTAAGGGAAGAAACTTTATATAAATAAGAGATGTGCACAGAAACATTTGGGAACACAGAAACGTGTTTTCAGTCAATGGCCTGTAAAAAAAAAAGGTTATAACTGTTTTTGAAGTAATTATACTCACGGTTTTTCTATTTTGTAGAGTCGCTGCACATACGGAGGTATTTCACACACAGTCTTTCTCTCACTAATTCATTTGAATTCATTGCAAAACATGTAATATTTCCACACTTTAGAATTCTAGATCTAATAATGACACAGAGATAAAATAACTAATGACAATTACCATTCTTTTCATTTGTTCAAACATCAATGATGGCTTTAACTTGTCCGTGCTGGCAAGCGATCATGGTATAAACAAGATCATCTACATCAAGGTGTGCTAAAAAAACCTGATATGAATTACACAAATATTTTTTTATCAGTTTTAAATAGCACGACTGTTTCAAACTCAAGGCTCAATCGTGTAGCCCATATTTCCCCTTGTTGGTTAGACTGCATAAAATAGTTGGTCAAAGTAAACCATAGATTTAACAAGGAAGGTTTGGATACACTTTATTTTACAGTGTCCTTGTTACATATGTTACATGTACTTACCATAATAATAACAGTAAATGATGCATAATTTCATGCAACTAACCCTCAACCAAACCCTATAGTAAAAAAATGAACTTAATTAATATTAGTACCTAAATGTATAGTTTCACTGTAACAATGGCACCTTAAAATAAAGTGTAACCCATTATTTTAAGGTGTCCTTGTTACAGTGTAACTATACATTTAAGTTCTAAACAATATTAATTGTACATACTTTATAATTAGGGTTAGTTGCGTGTAATTATGCATAATTTACTGTTATTACTAGAGTAAGTACATATAACAAGGACACTGTAAAATAGTGTTACCAGGTTTTTTTATGGCCTTAATATTCACCAAGTAGCTATTGCTTAATGAAGAGCTTTAATACGGTTTAATTAGCAATAGCATGTATACTCTGTGTACAGTGCACTGTTTAATCCTATCCACCTTATTCCTACGCCCCTTTTGCGTGAATTACGGTTTAAGCTGTAAACTAGTTGCAAAAAGATGACATTATTCTACTCGTGTCTTTAACCGTCGAACATTAAAAGGGCATTTAAAAGTGTTGACGCATCAACAAGATAATTCCAATAACCCCAAAAGCACCATTCTTTCCACAGAAATAACGGACGAGTTAAATATCACTCTAGTAATATATATCTGTATTATGTAACATATATATTGCCTTAAAGGAACACTCCACCGTTTTTAGAAATAGGGATGATTCAACATCTTTCCTACGTTTCGACATGTGGGCGGCAGTGGCTCAGTGGTTCATGTAGATTGTCTGCAAACCGGAAGGTTGGTGGTTCGATCCCGGTTCTACCTGACCAAGTGTTGAGGTGTCCATGAGCAAGACACCTAACCCCAGCAGCTCCCGACGAGCTGGATGGCGCCTTTGCATGGCTGACACCGCCGCCGGTGTATGAATGAGTGAGTGAATGGGTGAATGTGAGGCAATGTGTAAAGCGCTTTGGATGGCCATTGGTCTGTTAAAAGCGCTATATAAATGCAGTCCAAATGCATTTTTGTCTCAGTGCATGCATTGTTTTAGTTTGGCAGGGTCACAATGAGTACAAATAGTGATGCAGATTAAGACTAGGCGATTTCCTAGGCAGATATTAACTTGGGACTATATTATGGGGAAGCACAGACGAAGCACTGCTACTTGGGTGCAGAGATATCACACAACATCCCCAAACGTCCATCAACATACCGGCGTATGTTGTGCATGTGATATCTCTGCGCCCAAGTAGCAGTGCTTCGCCTGTGCTTCCCCATAATATAGTCCCAAGTTAATAACTGCCTAGGAAATTGCCTAGTCTTAATCTGCATCACTATTTGTACTCGTTGAGAATACGCAGGCCACAAGAAGTAATTAGGTGGGTTTTTTTTTTTTTTTTTGATCACTTTTAACTCGGGACATGCTAGCTGGCAACATAGGATTCCATTCATTTTGCTAAGCTAGCAGCGACAAACTAAAACAATGCATGCACTGAGACAAAAATGCATTTGCCCACATATCTAAATGTAGGAAAGAAGTTGAATAAGCCCTATTTCTAAAAATGGTTAAGTGTTCCTTTAATTAAAAATGTTAATTATCTTCAGCAATTGCGTGATACTATTTTGAAGTGTTTTCTGTCATGTTGACAGATAAATATATATATATTGTATTTACCTGTGAAAACAAACCTGGAAAGAGATTTGAGGAGAAAAACGAGAGATTCGTCATGCATTTCAGAATTATTAATGGGATATGTTGTAAATTAAGTCAGGAGAACAGAGCACAAATGTGCAGTATATATCAACCTTTTTCATACTTTTACAGCAGAATGCAAAGGGAGAAAATAAATAAGAAAAGAAAATGCAGCGACTGAAAAAAGCTCTTGCCATAGATATTCTTGTTATAACATGTATCATATACTCATAACGTACTTTCAACAGGTTAACATAACAAGCGTTACTTTATTCTCCTGATGTCTGAAAATAAAACATGACGGAAAATTGACAGCTCATTCAGTCAAACTGACGGATAAGCTTTATTTATTGTGCAACCTTATGATTTTAAAATTATTATATTCAGTCTTGACACCCATAATTCAAAATGCATTAGGCTTGTCAGGAATAAAGTGGATTTACTAATTAAACTGATCTTAAATGAACCGCTCAATGGGTTCGTGAATAACAACTTAAATTTGGGTCTGTTCCTCAAACAAACCTGTTATATGTGACCCTGGAGTCAAGTCATAAGGGTCAGTTTTTTTTCATTTGGGATTTATACATCATCTGAAAGGCTTTCCATTGATGTGTGGTTTGTTAGGACAATATTTGTCTGAGATACAACTATTTGAAAAAATGGAATCTGAGGGTGCAAAAAAATCTAAATATTGAGGAAAATCACCTTTTAAAGTTGTCCAAATAAAGTCCTTAACAATGCATATTACTAATAATAATATATTTTTTGTATATTTATGGTAGGAAATTTACAAAATCTCTTTATGGAACATGATCTTTATTTAATCTCCTGATGATGTTTGGCATAAAAGAAAAATCTATAATTTTGACCCATACAATGTATTGTTGCCTATTGTCACAAATATACTCATGAGACGTATGACCGCTTTTGTGCTCCAGGGTCACATATGTTTTGTTTTTTGTCCTTTGGATCTTTGAGATCAATCTGAAAATCCAAATTTTCAAGAACCCCCAGTAAATGTGTAGATAAACCAAGGATTTTCTCTGATATGCAGAGTCTGTTTGTTGCCACAGATCACAAGTTCATTCTTGAAATTTCACACTTTTGGAATGAGACAGCCTACTCATGCAGTTTATTGTTTTTTAATTTTCCTCCTAATCACAAGATTTATTGGGTGTTTAGCTTGCAAGCTGTGAAGACTCCTCCTTACTTCATTTTCATTTCCGCTCTTAGAGCTGTGACCTCTGGTCCTTGGGGGTGATCGTCTACGTAATGCTCTGTGGATATCCTCCGTTTTACTCCAAGCACCATAGCCGCACCATCCCAAAAGACATGCGCAAAAAAATCATGACTGGCACCTTTGACTTCCCAGAGGAGGAGTGGAGTCAAATATCCGAAATGGCCAAGGACATTGTCCGCAAGTGAGTGTCATTTCATTTTATTGAAACCATTTTCTTCCTTATTCAGTGCCAAGCACAGAATGTGTGTAAGTGTGTATTAAATATTTAGCTTTTCTGGCTGGGAGTCAATGGCAGCAAATAGAAAATGTTCTGAAATTTGGCACAATTATCAGGGTGGGTTTTTTGTTGCCATTTTAAATGTCGTTTTCATTTTATTGCCACTGACAGTTCAGATTCTCACATACATTCGTAGTAAATAACTGTTGAATTGAATGCTGTAAAAACAATTGTTTTTTTCCCTCTGATTCCTTGTCAAACTGAGTTGAGTTCAAGTCTTTAACATACTGACAAAATCCTAGACACGGTATGTCACGACTTCGTCATTGGCAGAATACCCGTATGAATGAGTTGATTTTACCACTTGTTGGTTAAAAGTTGTAAGTAATTGTGATGATGCTGCTTGTAACTTTCTCAGTTGAGATTGTTAAAGTTATGTGTTTGAGGGAGAAATAATCTGGCCTCAGCTGAATTAAAAGAAATAAGATATCAAGAGTGCATCCACTCATATACACAGATCAGGCATAAAATTATGACCTAATATTGTGTTGGTCCCCCTTTTGCTGCCGAAACAGCCCTGACCCATCGAGGCATGGACTCCACTTGACCACTGAAGGTGTGCTGTGGTATCTGGCACTAAGATGTTAGCAGCAGATCCTTTAAGTCCTGTAAGTCGTGAGGTGGGGCCTCCATGGATCGGACTTGTTTGTTCAGCACATCCCACAGATGCTCGATTGGCTTGAGATCTGGGGAATTTAGAGGCCAAGTCAATGCCTCAAACTCGTTCTTTGTGCTCCTCAAACCATTCCTGAACCATTTTTGCTTTGTGGGAGCGTGTTATCCTGCTGGAAGAGCCACAGCCACCAGGGAATACTGTTTCCATGGAAGGGTGTATATGGTGTGCAGCAATGTTTAGGAAGGTAGTACGTGTCAAAGTATATCCACATGGATGGCAGGACCCAAGGTTTCCCCGCAGAACATTGCCCAAAGCATCGCACTGCCTCCGCCGGCTCGCCTTCTTCCCACTGTGGATCCTGGTGCCATGTGTTCCCAAAGTAAGTGATGCACTCGTTCCCAGCCATCCGTGATGTATAAGAAAACGTGATTCATCAGACCAGGCCTCCTTCCTCCATTGCTCCGTGGTCCAGTTCTGATGCTCACGTGCCACTGTTGAGGCTTTCGGCAGTGGACGGGTCCGCATGGGCACCCTGACTGGTCAGCGGCTATGCCGCCCCATTCGAAACAAACTGCGATGCTCTGTGTATTCTGACACCTTTCTATCAGAACCAGCATTAACTTCTTGAGCAATTTGAGCTCCAGTAGCTTGTCTGTTTGATCAGACCACACGGGCCTTCGCTCCACACGTGCATCAATGAGCCTGGGCCACCCATGACCCTGTCGCCAGTTCACCACTGTTCCTTCCTTGGAGCACTTTTGATAGATCCTGACCACTGCAGACTGGGAACACCCCACAAGAGCTGCAGTTTTGGAGATGCTCTGATCCAGTCATCTAGAACAATTTGGCCCATGTTAAACTCACTCAAATCCTTGCGCTTGCCCATTTTTCCTTCTTCTAACACATCAACTTTGAGGACAAAATATTCACCTGCTGCCTAATATATCCCACCCACTAACAGGAGCCGTGATGAAGAGATCATCAGTGTTATTCACTTCACCTGTCATAATGTTATGCCTAATTGGTTGGCTAGGCTTGTAAATAACTGTCTAAAATGAGATAAACTTACTCAGTATTAGTGGTGTAAGCCAATACTTTGTTGCTTACATTTTGTAGAAACAAGATCTAACATATTGTGTTGCATTAAGGCTACTTAAAGTAAAGCCGGAGGAGAGACTAACCATAGAGGGAGTATTAGCCCATCCCTGGCTCAACTGCACTGAGGCTCTGGACAATGTGCTTCCCTCTGCTCAAATGATGATGGACAAGGTGAGCTCCAAAGAAAGATGAGATTTAGGGTGTGTTCACACTTGTAATGTTTGGTTTGATTAAAATCATGGTGCGATTTATATACACTGCAAAATATACGTCATAAAAGCCAGATGAAAAATGACAGTGTTAATGCTAAAGGAACCCAGACCAAATTTTCTTTTTGGTCCATAGAGAACAGAACTACAAGTGTGAACACACCCTAAAAGCCAGAAATGTTGTTGCTTCTTAGTTGAGTAGTAGCTGTCATTGTTTAATCCACTTATTGCAGAAATAGCAACCTTTTAAAACCAAAAACATTTAGATTTTAACTTTAATTTTCAGTACATTTAAATGTGAGAGGGGTGATGTATCAATTGAACTTAAGCACCTTAACTTCAGCTTTAAAGGAACACTCCACCGTTTTTAGAAATAGGGCTTATTCAACATCTTTGAATGCAAGAAGAATTCATTTTTGTCTCAGTGCATGCATTGTTTTAGTTTGGCAGGGTCGCCGCTAGCTTAGCTTAGCATAATGAATGGAATCCTATGTTGGCAGCTAGCATGTCCCGAGTAAAAGTGATCTAAAAACGTACTTCTTGTGGCCTGCGTATTCACAACGAGTACAAATAGCAACACAGATTAAGACTAGGCGATTTCCTAGGCAGATATTAACTTGGGACTATACAGGTCCTTCTCAAAAAATTAGCATATTGTGATAAAAATTCATTCTTTTCCATAATGTAATGATAAAATTAAACTTTCATATATTTTAGATTCATTGCACACCAACTGAAATATTTCAGGTCTTTTTTTGTGTTAATACTGATGATTTTGACATACAGCTCTTGAAAACCCCAAATTCTCAAAAAATTAGCATATCATGAAAAGGTTCTCTAAACGAGCTATTAACCTAATCATCTGAATCAACTAATTAACTCTAAACACCTGCAAAAGATTCCTGAGGCTTTTAAAAACTCCCAGCCTGGTTCATTTCTCAAAACCGCAATCATGGGTAAGACTGCCGACCTGACTGCTGTCCAGAAGGCCATCATTGACACCCTCAAGCGAGAGGGTGAGACACAGAAAGACATTTCTGAACCAATAGGCTGTTCCCAGAGTGCTGTATCAAGGCACCTCAGTGGGAAGTCTGTGGGAAGGAAAAAGTGTGGCAAAAACACTGCGAGAAGAGGTGACCGGACCCTGAGGAAGATTGTGGAGAAGGACCGATTCCAGACCTTGAGGACCTGCGGAAGCAGTGGACTGAGTCTGGAGTAGAAACATCCAGAGCCACCGTGCACAGGCGTGTGCAGGAAATGGGCTACAGGTGCCGCATTCCCAGGTCAAGCCACTTTTGAACCAGAAACAGCCGCAGAAGCGCCTGACCTGGGCTACAGAGAAGCAGCACTGGACTGCCGCTCAAATTTTGCATGTCATTCGAAATCAAGGTGCCAGAGTCTGGAGGAAGACTGGGAGAAGGAAATGCCAAAATGCCTGAAGTCCAGTGTCAAGTACCCACAGTCAGTGATGGTCTGGAGTGCCATGTCAGCTGCTGGTGTTGGTCCACTGTGTTTTATCAAGGGCAGGGTCAATGCAGCTAGCTATCAGGAGATTTTAGAGCACTTCATGCTTCCATCTGCTGAAAAGCTTTATGGAGATGAAGATTTTGTTTTCAGCTCGACCTGGCACCTGCTCACAGTGCCAAAACCACTGGTAAATGGTTTACTGACCATGGTATTACTGTGCTCAATTGGCCTGCCAACTCTCCTGACCTGAACCCCATAGAGAATCTGTGGGATATTGTGAAGAGAAAGTTGAGAGATGCAAGACCCAACACTCTGGATGAGCTTAAGGCCGCTATCGAAGCATCCTGGGCCTCCATAACACCTCAGCAGTGCCACAGGCTGATCGCCTCCATGCCACGCCGCATTGAAGCAGTCATTTCTGCAAAAGGATTCCCCACCAAGTATTGAGTGCATAACTGAACATAATTATTTGAAGGTTGACTTTTTTTGTAATAAAAACACTTTTCTTTTATTGGTCTGATGAAATATGCTAATTTTTTTAGATGTTTTCATGAGCTGTATGCCAAAATCATCAGTATTAAAACAATAAAAGACCTGAAATATTTCAGTTGGTGTGCAATGAATTAAAATATATTACATTTAAATTTTATCATTACTTTATGGAAAATAATGAACTTTTATCACAATATGCACATTTTTTTAGAAGGACCTGTATTCTGGGGAAGCACAGGCGAAGCACTGCTATTTGGGTGCAGAGATATCCCGCAACACATGCACAACATACGCCGGTATGTTGACGGAAGTTGTGGGATTTCATGTGTTGGAAAGGAATCGCCTAGTCTTAATCTGCATCGCTATTTGTACTCGTTGTGAATACGCAGGCCACAAGAAGTAATTAGGTGGGTTTTTTTTTTTGGGGGGGATCACTTTTACCCGGGACATGCTAGCTGGCAACATAGGATTCCATTCATTATGCTAAGCTAAGCTAGCGGCGACCCTGCCAAACTAAAACAATGCATGCACTGAGACAAAAATGCATTTGCCCACATATCTAAGTGTAGGAAAGAAGTTGAATAAGCCCTATTTGTAAAAATGGTGGAGTGTTCCTTTAAGTTGAAGTTTCAGTATATAAGGTTTGGCAAGTATCTACCCCATGAAAGACAAAGAAGAAGCATCATATACAAAATGCCAATCCATTGTCTTGTAAAGACGTGCTGCCACTTGTGTTGTAATGGCGGTTGGAAAGTATGCTAAATGAAACATGCTTACTGGTGTCTTTATATTTCTGTTGCAATTCTGTTTACTACATCTTTAGCCCAATTCGGACGGGAATTGTTTCTCACGTCCGTAAAAATACATTTGCATGCCACCTCAGGGATAAACTCGTGCATTCGGATGCCGGTTTATTCATGATGGAGGAGTGTGAGTTGTGATCCTGCTCACGTGATCAATAACATGATTGTATGCTGTAAATAAAATGTCATATGCTTGGTATAATAAGAATAAATGCATATTTAATTTAATAATAGGAAAATAATACCCTAATTATTATTTAATAATTTAAATCTGTTAAAAATGGGAAGATATAGATGCACATTATATGGTTTTCTGTCTTGTATTTTATCTCAAAATAAAGGATGTCATTTTATTCCACATGGAAATGAAAGGAAATAAGTGAATACAGCCTCTTATTTACATGAGGAGGTAAACATAATGCTGCGGTTATTTTAACAGATGCTTCCGTAATAACGGCTCATTTCAAATGTTTACGTGCTTTTCTTCTTTTTATTTTTTGAGCGGTGTACTTTTACCAGCATTTCGGTAATAAAAGTCGAGATCTTTAAATTGCATCCAAATTACAGCAAAACGCAAATGTACGGTGCTCTGCAGGGGTCAAAAAGGATATAAACAGTGCATTTTGAAGAAATCTCTTCTTGAAAACTCAGAGATCTGGACATTGGTGTTTGTCAAAAACAGTAGGTAATTCGGCCGGAGATTTTTACACGTATGGTGGGAAAAAAACACTGACATTCTGGATTCGGACGGCAATAAAATCACTGACTAGCCCCTGTTAATGATGAAAATACCTTATGACCCCACGAGAAACAGTTACTGTCCGATTAGGGCTTTTGACTACTTTGTGAAAGCAATGACCCATTGCTCTCACTTTATATTAAGTGTCTTTAACTACTATGTATGCATATTTAAAATAATAATTTGATGCAATGCACTTATGTGCATAGATGTGTTTATATTGTACTTTTAAAAATACCTGCATGTAATTACGTCTATAATTACCCTTCACTTACACCTTAACCCATCTTTAAACCATCCCAAACCACGTACCTATCCTTACCGTATCCCACCTCAATAGCAGTGTTATGCAAAACAATATGAACACAGTAAGCCCAAGATATTTTTTTGTTGAAAGTCCATACTTGTTAAAGACGCAAAGTCTGACCGACCCATGATTTTACCACCAAGTGGTTTACTGCAAACAATTTCAGGCACGAGCACAGACGAAGCACACAAGTCCATGTTTCAAAAGTTTGACTGCAAACTCTTGATGACAACATTTACATCATACACACTGTGCATGAGATGCATTGCCAGTCTGCTACACTAAATCCTGTGATTTGCCATTGTTTGGCTACACTGCAATAGCGCCGCAACATTTGCACTTCTATGTGTGACAGTGTGCACTTGTGCATATATACGCATAAACTATATAGTTTAAGTTTGTTGCAAAACATGCATAAATATTTAAGTATTTTTAGAGCGTGAGGAGACTGACTTGATTACGTCATTCGCAGTGCTTCATGGGACTGGGCGGAGCTAAAGAGACCTTTTTAGCTTGTTTTGACTGATTTGTGGAATTTTCTGTGCAGCATTATGGGTAATGTAGTTTTAAGAATTCCACTGTTAAACATGATTATTTTAAAACTAAGCTGAAATAGCGCGGGCTGACGGCTTCAACAGCAGCAAATACCACGATTAACAACCTTGTAGACTGTTTAAAGGTTTATCGTTAAACATCAGTTTCCCTATGGAGAAAGTGAATGGTGTTTTTACTTCTGGAACCGGACTGTTATGCGCTATAGTGTAATGTGTGTAAACTTTGCTTTGTCTTTTGTTACATTTACATTTATTTATATAGCGCTTTATGCAACACCGATTCTTTCAAAACAGCTTCACAGAAACAAACAGGAAAATTCATCAGTGCATCAGTTATGAAACAAATTCAATTTCAGCTCTACAGAAGACAATCGTGCAACATTAGCTATGTTTCCATCCACCTATTTTTATGCGCATTTTGGGATATCGCATCAAAAGCTGCTGAATGGAAACGGCAAGATGAGCTGAGTTGGATAAATGTTCTATCCGATATGTAAACATGTGCATAAACTATGATGGAAATACATTTACAGAATAAATTTAAATGTGCATAAAAAAAAATCATGTGACTTTGCGCAATGCAACAGATTGATTATATATAATGGCTTTTCCTGTGTTTCTTAGTAATTTTTATCAGTTTATCAGGAAGTGACATTTATATTCTCTTTGACTCACGGTGCTTTATTCGCACATCTTTTATGCGATATTGCAATGTCGCGTTAAATTCGCAACTTTGGATGGAAACGTACTGTAATTGAACTGAACATGAATCAACACTAACTTGAGTCAAGTCAAGTCAACTTTATTTATATAGCGCTTTTAACAATGCAGATTGTTTCAAAGCAGCTTCACAGTGTTAAACAGAAAAATAATGCAACTGAATATATTTCGATTATCATACAGTAACAATGTGGGCTTTAGATCAGTAATTAGATAAGTAATTTGGTCTATATGGTTAATTTAGTTTAATAATTAGATTTATTTTGAAATATATTTGAAAAATAGTTTTTTTTCTCCAACTGACGACTTGAGCATAGTTCATCAACTATAAAACTATTCTATTCAGCAATAAAGCAGCTCCACAGGTGACAATAGTCTCCTTATTCAGCTCAATTTAGATTCAACTTTACATAGGTTTGCACTCAGTACGGCTCTTCTCAGGTTATTTAAAAATAAAAATGATACCTCACCGTGCAGCAGAGCAGAGATTAAAATCTGAACGCAGAGTTTATTCTGAATGATGGAACAGAGCAGTGCACAGGATCATATTGCACTACTTGTATGCGTGCTGTTGCTATAGGTGCATAATAGATATAGTTGTTATTTTTTGTTCATTCAGGCAGTTGTGGCTGGAATCCAACAGGCACATGCTGAGCAACTGGCCAACATGAGGATACAAGACCTCAATCTCAGTCTAAAGCCTCTCAACTCTGTCAACAACCCCATTTTGAGAAAGAGAAAACTACTTGGGTGAGTCTCTTCTGTTCAGTTGATCCTGACTGTGGTTTCCATTTACCTGCTAACCCTTAAAGGGATAGTTCACCCAAAAATGCAAATTCTCTCATTAATTCCTCACCCTCATGTCGTTCCAAAACTATACGACTTTAATTCATTTTCGTAACACAAATGAAGATATTTTTAATAAAGTTTGAGAGATTTTTGTCTGTCCATTGAACCGAAACACTGGCACTTCATAGGGTTCATAAAGAGATTGTAAAATAAATCCATATGGATCGTCTTCTGAAGAGACACCATCACTTTATGATGAGCAGATTTAATTTAGGCTTTTATTCACATGTAAACATTGATCAGTGAACAACATTTGCAACATGCATATTTGGTCACGGAAGCTGAAGCGTGAGAACCAATGAGGTATGGGGTAAACCAATGGGGTAAAATAGACTTCCAACGGAGGGACACATCTCTCAGATTTCATTAAAAATATCTTCATTTGTGTTCTGAAGATGAACCCTTAGGGGTTTGGAGCGATATGAGGGTGCGTGATGAGAGAATTTGAATCTTTGTGTGAATTAACCCTTTAACAGCATTCACTTATAGATACATGCTTAATTTCTGCCTCATGCAGCACCAAACCTAGTGATGAACTTTTCATCAATGATCCAGAGAATGAGGCAGAGGACACCAACGTGGCTCTGGAAAAACTAAGGGATGTAATCGCACAGTGCATCTTACCACAGGCTGGTACGTACACACTCCATACACATTTTCATTTAAAGCAAGCACACACACACACACACACACACACACACACACACACACACACACACGTGTTTGTTTTTGTGAAATGTGGGGACATTCAATAGGCGTAATGCATTTTATAACATACAAACTGTATTTTCTATCCCCCTACACTGCCCCTGCCCCTAAACCTACCCATCACAGGAGATTGTGCAGTTTACTTTCTGTGAAAAAAACCTCATCCTGTGTGATTTATAAGCATTTTGAAAAGTGAGGACATGGGGAACGTCCTCATATTTCACCCTCTTTTTGTAATACCTATGTCATACCCATGTCATTATACACATTTGTGTCCTGATATTTCACGAAAACATGCCCACACGTCACTCTCACACACACACACACACATGTCACTCGCACACAGAGAGCGGAGCATAGAAACATATCAACACTGCCCAGCGACCTTTAGTAATAAAAAAGCTTCGCTACTGAATTGCAACATCATTATTTTGAAGTAATTAAACTCAGCTACGTTGTTAATAATGAGAGGCGCTGAACAGACACAGGTACAAATCTCTCTCGCGCTCTCTCTCTCTATCTCTCTTGCTTGCTCGCTCTCTCTCTCTCTCTCTCTTTCTCTCGCTCGCTATCTCTCTTGCTTTCTCGCTCTCTCTATCTCTCTCGCTCGCTCTCTTGCTTTCTTGCTCTCTCTATCTCTCTCGCTCGCTCTCTTGCTTTCTTGCTCTCTCTATCTCTCTCGCTCGCTCTCTTGCTTTCTCTCTCTATCTCTTTCGCTCGCTCGCTTGCTGTCTCTCGCTCTCTCTCCACACTCTATCGCTCGCTATCTCTCTCTCCCTCTCGCTTGCTATCTCTCTCTCGTTCTCTCTTGCTCTCTCACTCACTCGTTCTCTCTCTCTCTCTCTCTCTATATATATATATATAATTCAAATATATGCTATAATTTATTCATTCAAATAATTGTGATCTTGCTCACTTCTGAGTGCTAACATCTCTGTGTCTGATTCAAAGTGGGCAGAATGCTAGATCTAACGAGCCATAACAAGGGTGACCACCATTAAACGAGCCAAATGTGGGATGATTACCAAGTTTGTGTGGGTCATGTTACCGACACTAAAACATAACCTCAAACTATTGTATAATTTTTATTTTACATGTCATTTAAATTCATCAACACTGAGCCCAAAGGCGTCATGCGGATCACTATTTTTGAAACAGTTCTGACCAAGTCCAACTAAAATTCAACGAAATAAATAATGAACAAATAAAACAACAGGAAAATTGACAGTCTTATATAATAATATACAGAATTATCCATTCGTTTTCTGACAGGGAACACATGGAATGAATCACCGCTCCACATTTTGATTGACAACAGTCATAACCTACTAGTGACCGTGTTTACTCCGTTCTTTTCAACCATTGGATAGGATTTAAAAACAGCTGTTGTCTTTGTGTAAGGCGGGATGTTACTTGACGAAGCGCTGTTAAATATAGCTAAAAAACGGCGCCGCAAAAGAAAGCCATTTTTCTTTTATGCCAAAAAGCATTAGGATATTAAAGGGGTACTTCAGCGCTGGGAAGATGAATCTGTATTTAAACTGGGTCATTTATGTAGTAGAAATGTGAAATTATTTTTGAATTTGGTGCCTTTTAGACTGAGAAAACACAGAACATTTATTTTTGTCTCATGGGGATGAAAGACAACAACTCCCAGAATGCACTTTGCCACCCTACTCTATGCACGGCTACTGGATTACTGGATCACTTGCCCACCGCGTTTATTTTCATAAAATCAGTTCATTTAGAGACACTACAATTAAAAACTGAACGTGTCTGTTCGATATAATGTGAGTGAGCCGATTGAGTGTCACGATTGTATTTTTCCAGAAATAAAATACATAATTCTCTCGTCTCAGGGTCATATGAGGGGGGGAAAGTATTATCATTTTAATAAACTCCTGGGTTTCTACTGATAAAAAGCTTAATGCTAATCACTGAAGTAACCCTTTAAGTAAAAGTCTTGTTCCATGAAGATATTTTGTAAATTTCCTACCGTAAATGTATCAAATATTTATTAGTAGTAGTAATATGCATTGCTAAGGACTTCATTTGGACAACTTTAAAGGAGATTTTGTCAATATTTAGATTTCAGATTCCAGATTTTCAAATAGTTGTACATATCAGACAAATATTGTCCTAACAAACCACACATCAATGGAAATCCATTCAGATTCAAATATTGCACAGCAAATATCAATAACAGATTGTTGTGAATACTGGCAAATGACCATGGTATAAGCAGAATAATCCACTGCCGTGTTGTGCATTTAACAATTTGAATGTGCTTGGCGTGGGGCGGTTCTTTGCCCTTCACGTCGTGTATTAGTGTCTTTAAGCTGCCGTATTAACATGGCCTAGTCGACTTGGAGGTTCCTTACCGGCAACCATAAAAATTTTAGTACTTACGATGTCTTTGTTGTTTCTACAGGTGACAATGAGGATGAAAAGTTAAATGAAGTTATGCATGAAGCGTGGCGCTTCAATCGAGACTGCAAGCTTCTCAGAGATGGATTGCAAGGGTTAAGCTGGGATGGTAAGTGTACTAGAATAACACCAGTACTTTTGACAATAAACTGAAATTGTGAGCACTCGTATCAACAGCTTTCATTTGAATTACTAATATTTTAAATATTTTCTTAGTAGATTTAGGTAAGAGGTCTAGGATTTGGTTTGGAAGTGCAGCATCAGAGCGGTTTTTTCTGAATCTTATTTACTTTATATATGACCCCTTTATGCTTCTTAAAGCAACACTCCACTTTTTTTGAAAATAGGCTCATTTTCCAAGTCCCCTAGAGTTAAATAGTTGAGTTTTACCGTTTTTGAATCCATTCAGCCGATCTTTGTATCTGGCGGTAGCACTTTTAGCATAGCTTAGCATACATCATTGATTCTAATCAGTCCATTAGCATCTCATTCAAAAAATGACCAAAGACACTTTCAATATTTTTCCTATTTAAAACTTGACTACAGTTACATCGTTACTAAGACCAACTGAAAATGAAAAGTTGTGATTTTCTACACCTAAATGGCTAGGAACTACTTTCTCATTCCTGCGTAATAGTCTCGGATCTTCACGGCTGTACCATGGCTGCAGCGGCGCAATGATTCGTTGGTATTCTGTGAAACATGGTGGTAGTACACCTTCGACTTACTATCACATCCCTTTACAACACACAGAACCATTGCTAATCACACAGGGAAATCCACAACACAATTTGTCGGCTGCAAGCCTGAAACTTTCTCTGCAACTGCACGAACTTAGTGCCAGTCACATTGAAAGTTACCTATAGCTGGGGACTACTTTCAGCGCTGCGTAATATCACTGCGCCGCTGCAGCCATGGTACGGCCGTGAAGATCCGAGACTATTACGCAGGAATGAGAAAGTAGTTCCTAGCCATTTAGGTGTAGAAAATCACAACTTTTCATTTTCAGTTGGTCTTAGCACACGATGTAACTGTAGTCAAGTTTTAAATAGGAATAATATTGAAAGTGTCTTTGGTCATTTTTTGAATGAGATGCTAATGGACTGATTAGAATCAATGACGTATGCTAAAGCTTTGCTAAAAGTGCTACCGCCAGACGGTAAAACTATTTAACTCTAGGGGACTTGGAAAATGAGCCTATTTTCAAAAAAAGTGGAGTGTTCCTTTAAGTGCTTTTTCTTTGTCATTGTGAACTGGTAAGTGCTTGTAATGTGTTAAAGTGAACAAAGATGAAACAGGACAATCGCCTAACCAATACTCAGCAATGAGGAAATAAATGATGATTCATGAAATTCATAATTCAGGGCCATAATTTCTGTATGAATTGGCCGATCAATCAAGCACAGTTCCAATCTGTTATCCGTTTGTCCTTCTTTACAGGTAGATCTTTTTCCGACAAAGTTGATCGCTTAAAGCTGGCTGAAATCGTCAAACAGGCCATTGAAGAAAAGACAATTTTACAAGACTCCCAATAGCAAGTGCTGAAATTTTACTCTCTTTTGTACCGTTCATTATAATTGTCACTAGGCATATGATTGCAAAACATCTTTTTGTATTAAATTGCAGACCTTTTTCCATGGTCATGCTGTAGTCTGTTGTATATCTCTAGCTGAAACCAAGTTGTTGCTGGTATGATTTGTTTTCACTACAGACTGCAGTAAAGAAATGTGTTTTAAAAATTGCAGCGTTTTCATTTCTGGGGGAATAGAAATGGAAGGGATCGCACATAATGCTGTCTATATTAGATGACATTTTGTCATTCTTCTTAAGTATGTAAATAAGATAATAGTATGATTTTAAAATGTAATATGCTAAATTGATGTAATGCACAGTTTGGGAAACAATTACATAATGTTATTAAATATATTTTGTATATTGCATATCTGAAAAAAACTTTTTGTTACAAAACCATAAAAAACATATTATGCAGCATTGATGGGGCCAAATAAAATGGTGCAAAAATTATTGAAAATGTATTTCCCGATGATGTTTAACTGAATCAGGCTCGTACTGAATGTTATGCAAGCAGCAATTATCAGTGCCATGCCCAAAAAGGCTGGGAGCTTCAGGAAAAAATGCAATAGCAGCATTTTTGGATTTGGATCAGCATTTGTATTATAACTTTTGACCACAAAGTGGCGCTCTCTCAACTTTTCGAGTACCTTCATGGCATGGTGCCGAGGACACAAACTGAGTTTTGTAACGATATGCCAATGTGTTTATAAAATATAGCAATATGCAAAACCATTTTCAGTTACAGCTTTGGATCTTTGTCATTTTGTAATTAAAATGACGGCCATGTTTTACAAGGTGCACTAATGTCATAATAGACTATGAGCATCAGAGACAAAGATAATGCATGTCAATTTTGAAGTCAGTCTGACCAACGGTACTCTAGTTATAGCCCATTTTAATTTCAATTATAGCGCCACCAAGAGGTGCAGTCCCACCACTTTAATTAGTGTGTTCTCAGAGTCCCCCATACATAAGCGTGTCAAATTTGGTGAAAAATAACACATTTTGTTTAGGAGTTATAAACATTATTTATGAGATGTATATTTATGATATAAAAAATTACCCACACCCGACTGCATTTTTTTTTGCCACTTACTATCAAAATGTTGACATTTGGCCATTTACCTTCCATCAACTATGATTCTGATTTTCCTTCGGTGGTTCCGCCTCGATCGGACTAACGGCTTCGAAGATATTTGCGAAAGTTGTTTAAACGCTACATCACAACTTTCCACAAACCATAAGAAGAAACCTAGCATGTTTGGTATCGTTGGACCCGGCGAGGATTCAGGAATCTAAGGAAAATCTTTCCTTGAAAATAAGTCAACCAAATCCAAAGTTATAAGCATGGGAATATTTGATATTACCACTAGGTGGCGCTGACTCGAAACTTCTCTGGCTCGTTCAGGGCATCGTGCCAATGACCCATACAGCATTTTACTACCAAATTAAAAATATATGATTACAATTAAAAATATAATTTTTCCGATATTGAAAAATTGGATATCATTTGACTTGGCATGCAGACCACTTTTATGATTTTTGGGCACACAAAAATAGCCATTCTTTGGGTGTTTCTCCAGACCAGTAGGTGGTGCTGTGGCAAAACCAAGTGGCAACCTCCCACGGTCTCTCTTGAAGCCAACACGGAAGTGACTTAAACTGCAGTTCATCGACTGGCCACTAGGGACCGGCTCCAGAAGGGAGCAGAATATCATTGAACTCTGTGTTAAAATGCCCAACTTTACAGCAGAATAAACGTGGTTTTGGTCTATACGGCTATTTTTGCCCTTCATGACAACTGTGAGGGGTGAATTTTTTTAGAACTCATTATATAAAGCCTTAAAGTTCTGCATAATTAAGGGTGTGGCTACTTTGAGTGACAGGTGGATTGCCCCTATGGTTGCGCTAGGTGGGTGTGGTTTTAGCAACCAGGCACCTCAGCTCCACCCATGTCCCACCTACAGGTAATGACACGCACACTACGTCCATATTTTTTTTTACAGTCAATGGGCAAAATGCAACATATAGCCTCAGGTCATGCTTGTGATGATGTACCAAGTTTGGTCTGTACACGATGCAGCGTTGCAGAAGTAAAGCCTCCAACTTAATTTGGTGTGCTCTTCCACAAATTCGTCCGTGCGTTATTCGAGAACGGTTGGGTTTGTCAAAAAGCTTTTGATAACTCTTTACCAGCAAGTTCTGAAGATGATCTGATTCAATTTAGGAGTTCGAAAAAGTGCGTTATTGTTTTTGACGGAAAGTGATGTCATAGGATGCAATCGAATTTTCCTTCTAGTCCTTATGGTTCAAAAGTTAATAGCATAAGTGAAACCTTGGACAGTTGGTGGCGCTAGAGGGATTGAGTTAGAGACTACAAATTTGCTATGGTGAATATTTGGACTGTCCTCTATCGGTGTGCCAAATTTCATAACTTTTAACAAAAAGGTTCTATGGGCTGCCATTGACTTCCAGACAGAAGAAGCGGAAGAAAACGAACAGCTTCAATCGATTGCTGTTGTGGAGACTATTCATTCTGTTGAAATCACAAAACGAAATGCACCATAATGTGTCCCTGTTCTTGATATACAATCACTGATTAACACGTTTGGTTTTAATGAGAGAATAAATAAACTATACACTGTGGACCTATGTATTTATTCACTAACATAAAGAATCTCTGCCCTACAAATGATTGTGTTATTTAGCAGATGTAAGGATGAAACTATCATCCCATTTCTGGACACACACACTCCTATCGCAGATTTGATTATTTATTTATTGACCTGAGCGGGGAATGGGCGGGGGGGTTGTTCTTGCAGACCAATCACAGCATTTGCTTCTGATTGGCTCAGAGAAAATGCACAGTCATGGTAAATTTCCACACAAGGATAGATAGCAGAGCATATCACAAAACTAGGCAGATTAGTTGTCGCCCCATTATTAGATTTATATCATTATTGACCTCGGAGGTTGCAGAAAGGCGTCTTCAAGTCTGGTGTTGTGTGCAGAAAATGTCCATCTTCAATATTGGGCCTGCACAGATCATGCAACGCACACACACAAACGCTCCCGAGCATCACAGCTCTCCCAAGGTTGGAGAGTCTTATCAACAAAGCACTTCACCAAAACATGCTGATAGCATGTGCTTTCTCTCAGTGAGAGGTACAGACAATAGTCCAGGCAATATTCATCTTGATTCTTTAGTGTTTCAGTAAAAGGAAATATAAAATGAATAAAATAAAATAAAAATGAAAGACAAATTCATATTTAATCTATGGAAGCCGGGCAAAGTGAGCAAACACTGTTACTGCACTCCCAGCATGTTAGAGGCTGTGTTACACACATGTAGCTATCACGTGTTTAGTTTTTCCCTTTTCACACCATTCTTTGTAAACCCTAGAAATGGTTGTGTGTGAAAATCCCAGTAACTGAGCAGATTGTGAAAAACTCAGACCGGCCCATCTGGCACCAACAACCATGCCATGCTCAAAATTGCTTAAATCCCCTTTCTTTCCCATTCTGACATTCAGTTTGGAGTTCAGGAGATTGTCTTGACCAGGACCACACCCCTAAATGCATTGAAGCAACTGCCATGTGATTGGTTGATTAGATAATTGTGTTAATGAGAAATTGAACAGGTGTTCCTAATAATCCTTCAGGTGAGTGTATATCACCTAAAGGATTACCTAACACTAACAGATGCCATTGCACCTTCGGTCCCACCATTTTGAACTTCATCAGCGTTCATCTTTATTGATCTGACAAATGTATGGCATTGTAAACAAACCTCACCATGCATTATGGGTGTTCTCAAGCCGTTGAGAGTACATCGATTGTACACTCGTTATTGAGGTGCATTATGGGATTAAAAGAGTGCACTCGATAATGTCCACTATAAAGTATATATTTGGATCAAACAAAAGTTTATGAATCTTACATGTGTTATCCATAGTTAACACAACTGGTATGAGTTTTGAAGCCTAAATGCAGTTGCCAGAAGTAAAAGGCTAAAGGTTGGCTATAAACGAACCACAGTCGCTCGACTTCTTTTTGAGACCGTTTGAGTTAGACTAGATTATAAGAGGACAATTATGAGCATAACGAGGCTGTAAAAGCAGACTGAGTTTACCTGTTTGCCGTGATGTCCTTTAATATCCTCGACAGCCTCTGTAGTCATAGATATGTATACATAGATGCCTCATTCGACTGCTCCGGGCTCGTAGACGTGCCGCCATTTTAGAACAGTCAACTCGCTGTCAATCAGCACTTGCATTAAAAACAACAACAAACTGCGCAGCCTCTGTAAAACCCGGCGCGATTTAAATTCCAAACGAAATTGGATAACATTTTACAGGTGAGAATGTGTTGGTATGTGTTTTTATAGCCTATATGTTTTAACTCAATATTACAGGGTTTTAACTACCTTTAGGCTACTTTTTAATTTAGTGTTAGCTAACACATTCTTTGTGTATTGTGTACAATTATAATGTTTGGACCAACACAAAAACACGTTTGTTAGTTAATAACAGGCTTCACGGTTCTTTTGAATGTTCACAATGCGTGTTCACGACCGGCTTTGACCGTTCGAAAATGGTGGACGGCTAACGTACAGTGGCCCATAGAAACAGTCGCTAATGAGGCATCTATGTATACATTTCTATGTCTGTAGTCCCATTTAGCAACTTGTTAGCAAACGTCTTTTTCAAGACACATAACTCCTTCAAAAAATCATGAGTCGGGTAATATTTAGTGATGTGACGTTTGACACAGAGGCTTCGAAGCTTGTATAAAAAAAAACGAAACATCTCACAGTGAAGCACTGTATCGGAGCTTGATTCGTTTTGCCATAACCACTTGATCGGTGACGTCCGAAACAAGAAGTAGACAAGAAGTACCCGGATGACCTACTACTGACGAGAGTCTGAAGTGTGTATATGATGGACACTTCACTATCCCATTAGGCAACGGGAGAGATTTGTGAATGGCAGTGAAGCGACGCAACTGACGCTGGTAGGTCACATGATACTGACAGCATGGCGGATATATTAGGCCTATGTCCGGATTACTTTTTTAGCAGTTACTTAATCAAAATAAGTACCTACTCAAGAGAGTGTGTGATTTCGGACGATGATCTGAATCAGGTCTGTTGCTGTAGAACATGAGGAATCTTTACTCAATTTTAAAGAACATACTATAAGGTTATAAGGGGAAATGTCTTGCATAATACTTTCATTTTTAACAGGCTATTTAAGTCTTTCTAGTGATAAAGTATGTTTATGAGCTGTTTAATTCATGAAATTTTAAATGTATTGGAATTAATTCAAACAGAATCTATGAAGTTTCTGACAAAACTGGTGACTATATGGCAATCAAGCTAAATTTGGAGTGAATTTAGGTTTCATGTAATCCTGTGATCGACTTTAATTCTTGAGCCAGCTGTTGCATCTTTAGTTTTAGATATATCTGCTAGAAAAATGTTAACTAGACCCATCCCCTTATAGAAATATGTTTCTAGTGATTGCTGCATAACAGACAATACACTCAAATAAGATTCATTTGGATTGGTAGCATGACAAAAAAAACATGCAAATGAATCTCAAAGCCCTTTTGCGGTGTTTGACAGCCCTTGCTGTTTTGCTCCTCCCCTGTCAGCGCTCGAGTCAGACCTTCACTGAACGAGTGCAATGGACAGCTCGAAAGCTTTAGGTCACAAAGGACTGAAGGATGTTTTACGTCTTTATTATAAGTGCAAAGCTTTTTAAAAGGTAAGCTAATATTGCATGTTATTACATATATTGTTTTTTTCTTGAAAGTTTAAGTACTGTAAAAAGAGCACTGTTTAAGAAATTGTAGCCTTTTCTGTGTGAAGTATGTTTAGTAATTTGATTGTTTAATGTGCAAAAATGTTAGTGTTATAACATACCACTACTAACTAAAGGGTTAGGGTATCTTTTACACGCACACCAAACTAAGTGAACTTGGCAGTTTAAGTACACTATATGAACACCAAATTTAGTGAACTTGGCAATTTAAGTACACTATATGAACACCAAACTAAGTGAACTTGGCGATTTAAGTACACTATATGAACACCAAACTAAGTGAACTTGGCGATTTAAGTACACTATACGCACACCAAGTGAACTTGGCAGTTTAAGTACACTATATGAACACCAAATTTAGTGAACTTGGCAATTTAAGTACACTATATGAACACCAAATTTAGTGAACTTGGCAATTTAAGTACACTATATGAACACCAAACTAAGTGAACTTGGCGATTTAAGTACACTATATGGACACCAAACTAAGTGAACTTGGCAATTTAAGTACACTATATGAACACCAAGTGAACTTGGCGATTTTAGTACACTATATGAACACCAAGTGAACTTGGCGATTTAAGTACACTATATGAACACCAAATTTAGTGAACTTGGCAATTTAAGTACACTATATGAACACCAAGTGAACTTGGCGATTTTAGTACCCTATATGAACACCAAGTGATCTTGGCAATTTAAGTACACTATATGAACACCAAATTTAGTGAACTTGGCAATTTAAGTACACTATATGAACACCAAGTGAACTTGGCGATTTTAGTACACTATATGAACACCAAATTTAGTGATCTTGGCAATTTTAGTACACTATATGAACACCAAGTGAACATTGGCGATTTAAGTACACTATATGAACACCAAACTAAGTGAACTTGGCGATTTAAGTACACTATACGCACACCAAACTAAGTGAACTTGGCAGTTTAAGTACACTATACGCACACCAAATTTAGTGATCTTAGCAATTTCAGTACCCTATATGAACACCAAGTGAACATTGGCGATTTAAGTACAATATATGAACACCAAATTAAGTGATCTTGGCAATTTAAGTACACTATATGAACACTAAACTAAGTGAACTTGGCGATTTAAGTACACTATACGCACACCAAATTTAGTGAACTTGGCAATTTAAGTACACTATATGAACACCAAATTAAGTGATCTTGGCAATTTTAGTACACTATATGAACACCAAGTGAACATTGGCGATTTAAGTACAATATATGAACACCAAATTAAGTGATCTTGGCAATTTTAGTACACTATATGAACACCAAGTGAACATTGGCGATTTAAGTACACTATATGAACACCAAACTAAGTGAACTTGGCAGTTTAAGTACACTATATGAACACCAAATTTAGTGATCTTGGCAATTTTAGTACACTATATGAACACTAAACTAAGTGAACTTGGCGATTTAAGTACACTATACGCACACCAAATTTAGTGAACTTGGCAATTTAAGTACACTATATGAACACCAAGTGAACTTGGCGATTTAAGTACAATATATGAACACCAAATTTAGTGAACTTGGCAATTTAAGTACACTATATGAACACCAAGTGAACTTGGCGATTTAAGTACACTATATGAACACAAAATTAAGTGAACTTGGCAATTTAAGTACAATATATGAACACCAAATTAAGTGAATTTGGCAATTTAAGTACAATATATGAACACCAAGTGAACTTGGCAATTTAAGTACACTATACGCACACCAAATTTAGTGATCTTGGCAATTTAAGTACACTATATGAACACCAAGTGAACTTGGCGATTTAAGTACAATATATGAACACCAAATTTAGTGAACTTGGCAATTTAAGTACACTATATGAACACCAAGTGAACTTGGCGATTTAAGTACACTATATGAACACCAAGTGAACTTGGCGATTTAAGTACACTATATGAACACCAAATTAAGTGAACTTGGCAATTTAAGTACACAATATGAACACCAAACTGATTGTGAACTTGGCAGTTTAAGTACACTATATGAACACCAAGTGAACTTGGCGATTTAAGTACACTATATGAACACCAAATTAAGTGAACTTGGCAATTTAAGTACACAATATGAACACCAAACTGATTGTGAACTTGGCAGTTTAAGTACACTATATGAACACCAAGTGAAATTGGCAATTCAAGGACACTATTTGAACACCAAACTAAGTGAATTTAAGTGTTCATATAGTGTGAACTATATGATTGTTTGGCAATTTGAGTACACTATTGAAACTATATGGCAATTCAAGTACACTATATGAACACTAAACTAAGTGAACTTGTTAATTTGAGTACACTATATGAACACCAAACTAAGTGAATTTAAGTGTTCATATAGTGTGAACTATATGAATTTTTGGCAATTTGAGTACACTATTGAAACTATATGGCAATTCAAGTACACTATATGAACACCAAACTAAGTGAACTTGGTAATTTGAGTACACTATTTGAACACCAAACTAAGTGAACTTGGTAATTTGAGTACACTATATGAACACCAAATTAAGTGAACTTGGTAATTTAAGTACACTATATGGACACCAAACTAAGTGAACTTGGCAATTTAAGTACACTATATGGACACCAAACTAAGTGAACTTGGCAGTTTAAGTACACTATATGGACACCAAACCAAGTGAACTTGGCAGTTTAAGTACACTATTTGAACACCAAACTAAGTGAACTTGGCAGTTTAAGTACACTATATGGACACCAAACTAAGTGAACTTGGCAGTTTAAGTACACTATATGGACACCAAACTAAGTGAACTTGGCACACTATATGGACACCAAACCACGTGAACTTGGCAGTTTAAGTACACTATATGGACACCAAACTAAGTGAACTTGGCACACTATATGAACACCAAATTAAGTGAACTTGGCAATTTGAGTACACTATACGCACACCAAACTAAGTGAACTTGGCACACTATATGGACACCAAACCAAGTGAACTTGGCAGTTTAAGTACACTATTTGAACACCAAACCAAGTGAACTTGGCAGTTTAAGTACACTATATGGACACCAAACTAAGTGAACTTGGCAATTTGAGTACACTATTTGAACACCAAACTAAGTGAACTTGGCACACTATATGAACACCAAATTAAGTGAACTTGGCAATTTAAGTACACTATACGCACACCAAACCAAGTGAACTTGGCAATTTGAGTACACTATACGCACACCAAACCAAGTGAACTTGGCAATTTGAGTACACTATTTAAACACCAAACTAAGTGAATTTAGCACACTATATGAACACCAAATTAAGTGAATTTAGCACACTATATGAACACCAAATTAAGTGAACTTAGCAATTTATGTACACTATCGCACACCAAACTAAGTGAACTTGGCACACTATATGAACACCAAATTAAGTGAACTTGGCAGTTTAAGTACACTATATGGACACCAAACCAAGTGAACTTGGCAGTTTAAGTACACTATATGAACACCAAATTAAGTGAACTTGGCAGTTTAAGTACACTATATGGACACCAAACCAAGTGAACTTGGCAATTTGAGTACACTATTTGAACACCAAACTAAGTGAACTTGGCACACTATATGAACACCAAATTAAGTGAACTTGGCCATTTAAGTACACTATACGCACACCAAACTAAATGGACTTGGCACACTTTATGGACACCAAACTAAATGAACTTGTCAATTCAAGTACACTATTTGAACACCAAACTAAGTGAACTTGGCAGTTTAAGTACACTATATGGACACCAAACTAAGTGAACTTGGCACACTATATGGACACCAAATTAAGTGAACTTGGCAGTTTAAGTACACTATATGGACACCAAACCAAGTGAACTTGGCAGTTTAAGTACACTATTTGAACATCAAACTAAGTGAACTTGGTAATTTGAGTACATTATATGAACACCAAACTAAGTGAACTTGGCAATTTAAGTACACTATATGGACACCAAACTAAGTGAACTTGGCACACTATATGGACACCAAACCAAGTGAACTTGGCAGTTAAGTGAAAACTAAGTGAACTTGGCAATTTAAGTACACTATATGGACACCAAACTAAGTGAACTTGGCACACTATATGGACACCAAACAAGTGAACTTGGCAGTTTAAGTACACTATATGAACACCAAACTAAGTGAACTTGGCAGTTTAAGTACACTATATGAACACCAAACTAAGTGAACTTGGCAATTTGAGTACACTATACGCACACCAAACTAAGTGAACTTGGCACACTATATGGACACCAAACCAAGTGAACTTGGCAGTTTAAGTACACTATTTGAACACCAAACCAAGTGAACTTGGTAGTTTAAGTACACTATATGGACACCAAACTAAGTAAACTTGGTAATTTGAGTACACTATATGAACACCAAATTAAGTGAACTTGGCAATTTGAGTACACTATACGCACACCAAACTAAGTGAACTTGGCACACTATATGGACACCAAACCAAGTGAACTTGGCAGTTTAAGTACACTATTTGAACACCAAACCAAGTGAACTTGGCAGTTTAAGTACACTATATGGACACCAAACTAAGTGAACTTGGTAATTTGAGTACACTATATGGACACCAAACTAAGTGAACTTGGCAATTTGAGTACACTATTTGAACACCAAAATAAGTGAACTTGGCACACTATATGAACACCAAATTAAGTGAACTTGACAATTTAAGTACACTATACGCACACCAAACCAAGTGAACTTCGCAATTTGAGTACACTATACGCACACCAAACCAAGTGAACTTGGCAATTTGAGTACACTATACGCACACCAAACCAAGTGAACTTGGCACACTATATGAACACCAAATTAAGTGAACTTGGCAGTTTAAGTACACTATATGGACACCAAACCAAGTGAACTTGGCTATTTGAGTACACTATTTGAACACCAAACTAAGTGAACTTGGCACACTATATGAACACCAAATTTAGTGAACTTGGCAATTTAAGTACACTATTTGAACACCAAACTAAGTGAACTTGGCACACTATATGAACACCAAATTAAGTGAACTTGGCAATTTAAGTACACTATACGCACACCAAACCAAGTGAACTTGGCACACTATATGAACACCAAATTAAGTGAACTTGGCAATTTAAGTACACTATACGCACACCAAACCAAGTGAACTTGGCACACTATATGAACACCAAATTAAGTGAACTTGGCAGTTTAAGTACACTATATGGACACCAAACCAAGTGAACTTGGCTATTTGAGTACACTATTTGAACACCAAACTAAGTGAACTTGGCACACTATATGAACACCAAATTTAGTGAACTTGGCAATTTAAGTACACTATACGCACACCAAACTAAGTGAACTTGGCAATTTAAGTACACTATTTGAACACCAAACTAAGTGAACTTGGCAGTTTAAGTACACTATATGGACACCAAACTAAGTGAACTTGGCACACTATATGGACACCAAATTAAGTGAACTTGGCAGTTTAAGTACACTATATGGACACCAAACCAAGTGAACTTGGCAGTTTAAGTACACTATATGAACACCAAACTAAGTGAACTTGGTAATTTTAGTACATTATATGAACACCAAACTAAGTGAACTTGGCAATTTAAGTGCACTATATGGACACCAAACCAAGTGAACTTGGCAGTTTAAGTACACTATATGAACACCAAACTAAGTGAACTTGGCAATTTAAGTACACTATATGAGCACCAAATTAAGTGAACTTGGCAATTTGAGTACACTATACGCACACCAAACTAAGTGAACTTGGCACACTATATGGACACCAAACCAAGTGAACTTGGCAGTTTAAGTACACTATTTGAACACCAAACCAAGTGAACTTGGCAATTTAAGTACACTATATGAACACCAAACCAAGTGAACTTGGCAATTTAAGTACACTATATGAACACCAAACTAAGTGAACTTGGCAGTTTAAGTACACTATATGAACACCAAACTAAGTGAACTTGGCAGTTTAAGTACACTATATGAACACCAAATTAAGTGAACTTGGCAATTTGAGTACACTATACGCACACCAAACTAAGTGAACTTGGCACACTATATGGACACCAAACCAAGTGAACTTGGCAGTTTAAGTACACTATTTGAACACCAAACCAAGTGAACTTGGCAGTTTAAGTACACTATATGGACACCAAACTAAGTGAACTTGGCAATTTGAGTACACTATTTGAACACCAAACTAAGTGAACTTGGCACACTATATGAACACCAAATTAAGTGAACTTGGCAGTTTAAGTACACTATATGAACACCAAATTAAGTGAACTTGGCAGTTTAAGTACACTATATGCACACCAAACTAAGTGAACTTAATTCTTTATGTGCACTTTATGAACATCGTTAAGTGAACGTAGCAATTTAAGTGGAGTCCATATGAGCACTAAGTTAAGTGAGCTTAAGTCTTTATGTTATGATTTCAATGCAATTGAGCTATAAAAAAAAAATAATGTCAATTAAACAAAAACCTATGCGGTAATCTGTGTAATTGTGATATGTTTTACAGTATATGAAGATGTGGAATGTGTTTTTATGTTTCAGGTTATTACTAGCATGGTGACGCATCTATATCTAATGGCAGCAAGTAACAAGACCAATGAGGTTTCAGAACTCATCTTGTGCAATAATGAAGCAAAGATTTATGATTGCAATCAATCAGATCCCATGAGATCTCAGAGCTCGATGCCGCTGACAGACGCCTGGCTGGTCCCAGTGTTTTTCACCCTTATTATGCTAGTAGGCTTGGTGGGAAACGTATTGGTCATCTATGTCGTTGTCAAAAACCAGCAGATGAAAACGGTTACAAACCTCTACATAAGTATGAAAGATTTGTTTCTCTGAATATCATGTAAAGTGCTGATCACATTGTTTTAATGAACAAATCTTTTTCTCTTCAGTTAATCTTGCCACCACAGATATACTTTTCCTGGTTTGTTGTGTTCCTTTCACCGCCACTTTATACACTCTTCCTAGCTGGATATTTGGAGACTTTGTGTGTCGGCTGGTCAATTATCTGCAACAGGTGAGAGCATTTTTACTTTGTATAATTTTTCTATGCAGAAGAGAGGAAAGATTGCATGCATGAAATGCCATATTGTAAATAAAGTCCAATAAGAGGATTCATTACAATATCTTATCTGGGCAAAATTCATGTGATTCAGCCTTAAAGGGATAGTTCATCCAAAAATGAAAATCTTTTCATTAATTATTCTCATGTCTTTCCAAACCTGTAAGACTTCGTTCATCTTTGGAACACAAATTAAATCTGAGAGCTTTCTGTCCCTCCATTGGAAGCTACACAACTACCACTGTGACGCTTCAAAAAGTTCATATAGAGATCGTAAAAACTAATCCATATGAATTGAGCGGTTTAGTTAAACATTTCTGAAGAGAACCAGGTTCATTCTTGTGTTACGCAGCACGTTTGAGCTTCTGCGAGAACCAATGAGGTATTTTCAGATTTCATCATAAAATATCTTCATTTGTGTTCTGAAGATGAACAAAAGTCTTACAGCTTTGGAACGACATGAGGGGGAGTAATAAAGGACGGAATTTAGATTTTTGGGTGAACTATCCCTTTAAGTCAAAATGGATTTATAACTGAATAGGAAGTATGGCCACAAAACTGTTATATTCTACACCTACAGTATGCTGAATGTGGAATCTAGTTTTGTCCTTTAAAGGGATAGCTCACTTTGAAATTAAATTTTGATATGTTTTAGCTTACCTCATGGGCATCCGAGATGTAGGAGTATTTGTTTCCCCAGTAGTTTCAATTTTGATCATTTTAGGTCAAACCGTTCTTGTCTGTGCCTCACATAATGCAGGTCTATGGTCACCACCTCAAAGAGCATACACAGAGAAGTCCAAATTAAACAATCCCCCATCGTTAGTACACACTGATGGCCTAAGACACGAAACGAGCGGTTTGTGTGAGAAAACAAACAAATTAAAGCCAGAACGCGCGAATGTCACAACAGGAAACACGCAGGCGCGGCCTTGGATCAGTCGGACGTAGTGGTGTACAAGAGGTAAAAACGATATAAATACTGTTGGTTTTCACACACAAACCGCTCGTTTCGTGTCTTAGGCCATCAGTGTGTACTAAAAATGGGGGATTGTTTAATTTGGACTTCTCTGTGTATGCTCTTTGAGGTGGTGACCATAGACCTGCATTATGTGAGGCACAGACAAGAACGGTTTGACCTAAAATGATCAAAATTGAAACTACTGGGGAAACAAATACTCCTACATCTCGGATGCCCATGAGGTAAGCTAAAACATATCAAAATTTAATTTCAAAGTGAACTATCCCTTTAAGCTGTGTCTTTGAATGAACTCACAGGTAACTGCACAGGCAACATGCATCACTTTGTCTGCAATGAGTGTCGATCGATTTTATGTGACTGTCTACCCACTCCAGTCTCTCCATCATCGCACACCACAGATGGCTCTGACTGTCTGCACCACTATTTGGATATGTATGAAAATCATTCAAATCAGTTTAAGTACAATACCGTTTAATCTCTTCTGAAATTTCTTTTGACATCTCCTCATCTTATTGTAGTTAGTTATACACTCTTAAAAATAAAGGAGCTTTTCACAGAGGTGCCAGAATGAACCATTTTTTCATTTCGATTGATTCCAATTAAGAAACTTGATCTATGCTAGCAAGTGACTAGCAGGAATAGTATAGGAGTTCATGATTACTTTTGGACTGCACCTGTTTGGGATATTTTGGTTTGAATGGCTTTTATTTTCATATTTTTATTAGCTGTGGTAAAATAAATGATTATATTTATATCTTTTCACTCAGGTTCTTTGCTGCTTTCAGTGCCGATCGCGCTGTATCAGCATACAGAGTCTTCGTTCTGGTTTGGTCCACAGACGTACTGCACCGAGGCCTTTCCCTCTCTAATTCATAAGAGGGCTTACATCCTTTACTCCTTCTTGGCTGTTTACCTGCTGCCTCTGATCACCATCTGCATGTGTTATACTTTCATGCTCAAACGCATGGGCCAAGCCACAGTGGGACCTGTTCATGGCTGTAACCAGGTACAGCTGTTATTGGCAATTTAAGTACAGTTGACACTGACGCCAAGCTAAGGGAACTTAATTCTTTAAGTACAGTATATGAACAACAAGCTAAATGAACTTAGCAATTTAAGTACACTATATAAGTTAAGTGAAGTTAATTCTGTAAGTACTATATGAACACCAAGTTAAGTGAACTTAAGTAGAGTCTTCATGAGCATATAGTTAAGTGAAGTTAATTCTGTAAGTACTATATGAACACCAAGTTAAGTGAACTTAAGTAGAGTCTACATGAGCACATAGTTAAGTGAACTTAATTATGTAAGTACTATATGAACACCAAGTTAAGTGAACTTAAGTAGAGTCTACATGAGCACATAGTTAAGTGAACTTAATTCTGTAAGTACTATATGAACACCAAGTTAAGTGAACTTAAGTAGAGTCTACATGAGCACATAGTTAAGTGAACTTAATTCTGTACGTACTATATGAAAACCAAGTTAAGTGAACCTAGCAATTTTAGTACACTATATGAACACCGATTTAAGTAAATTTCCCAATTTAAGTAGTCTACATGAGAACCAAGATAAGTGAACCTTATTCTTTAAGGACACTATATGAGCACCAATTTAAGTGAATTTAGCAATTTTAGTACACTATATGAACACTAAGTTAAGTGAACTTGGCAATTTAAGAACAGTTTAAGGGCACTGACATATTAGCAATTTAATTACACTATATGAACACCAGTTTAAGTAAACTTTGCAATTTAAGTACACTAAGTTAAGTGAACTTAATTCTTTAAGTACACTATATGAACAAGAAGTTAGGTGAACGTAACAATTTAAGTACACTAAGTTAAGTGAACTTAATTCTTTAAGTACACTATATGAACAAGAAGTTAAGTGAACTTAAGTAAAATCTACATGTGCACATAATTAAGTGAATTCTGTAAGTACTATATAAAAAGTTAAGTGAATTTAGCAATTTCAGTACATTATATGAACACCAAGTTAAGTGAACTTGGCAATTTAAGTACACTATATTGACACCAAGTTAAGTGAACTTGGCAATTTAAGTAGTCTACATGAGCACCAAGTGAACCTAATTCTGTAAGTACACTATGTGAACACCAAGTAAAGTGAACTTAGCAATTTATGTAGTCTACGTGAGTACCAAGCTAAGTGAATTAGTTTTCTAATTCTGTAAGTACACTATATGAACACCAAATTAAGTGAATTTAGCAATTTATGTAGTCTACGTGAGCACCAAGTTAAGGGAACTTAATTCTGTAAGTACACTATGACTCAGTTTCACAGACAGGTCTTAGATTAAGCCAGGATTAGGCCTTAGTTCAATTAGGACATTTATGTACATTTATAAACATGCCTTAGAAAAAACATTACTGGTGTGCATCTTAAACAATGGCACTGACTTTTACTTATTTTAAGGTATGTCAGTGCAAGCTGCTTTTAGTTCAAACTAATTTTGAAACTAGAACCTAACCCATTACTCAGTTGAATTAGGGGATCAAGTTTACTCCATCAATTGAACGCAGTCAACTGATTAGGTTTTTGGTATAGAAGAAAATGTTAAATGCAAGCCATAATGAAGCTTAATTATCTGAGGGTGCTCTTTGTTTTGCAGCTGCAGACTCCAGCAGAACGGGTCGAAGCCGTGCGAACAAGAGTGTCCAGAATGGTGGTTGTAATGGTGCTGCTGTTTATAGTCTGCTGGGGTCCAATTCAGATCCTGATTCTCCTACAAGCATTCTGTTCTGAAGATGTCAGTCACAGTTATACACTCTACAAGCTAAAGATCTGGGCTCATTGCATGTCCTATTCCAATTCCTCCATAAATCCCGTGATCTATGCCTTCATGGGTGCCAACTTTAGAAAGGCCTTCAGAAGTGTGTTCCCTCTGATCTTCAAAAGGAGCGCAAGAACCACCGAGCCGCTCCCCACCTATAACCGGGAGATGAACTTTCTTTCATCCTGACCTCAAAGGAGGTTTTGGACAGGTTATGCATAATTATACCCTTTAAGGACAAAATCAATATCACTTGATGACGATGCCCTCTGACCAATCTTATGGGACTGAAAGGTAAAAGGGCCAAAATTATGTGATTAATAGCACAAGAATACTTAATACAGAATATACTTTAAAAGAATATACTTGGGTGTGAACTGAATGTAATGTTTTCAGACACTTCATTGCATGTTAGTTGCAATTAAATGAAAAATTATTAGTTCAAATGTATATTAAATGCAAATAGCTGAAATTAGAGCGCCTTTTTACTGTAGGAATATGGATAGTGTATTGCTGAATGTACTGTCAAAACAATTACAGTATGGTAAAGTAAAATATACTTCAGTGTTATTGTATTGAAACTTGTATGTCATGTTTATATTTGTAATTACAGATTTGTTATGATGAAGTTGCAGTTTAGTACATTTAACATATATTAACTTTACCATGTTAGTCAACACTTTAGTGTTAGTGTACTTTAAAGCATGACATAATTATTAAAATATTTTACACCTATTACAAAGTGCACTTTTGCAAGTTTGTTAAGGAACACTCTTATCTGAAAATACAGTTTTTAAAATAAAAATAAAATAAAAAAAGATTTGAAGTACACTATACCAGCAACAGACCAAGCCTAAAGGCAAATATATAGGCTTATATGGTATAAAACATTAAATACCATGTTGACATTTTTGATTCAACAGAGTGAGCTAAAATCATGAAATTCATTGTATACAGTGGTTCACAGAGTTCAGCCTATATGCAGCCATTGAGTACTATAGCCATCTAGTGGCTATTAATATAATTAGTTGTTTTCTTAATACAAGACCAATAAGAGACACCAGATGGCAGCAAAGACACTTCATCTTTAGGTTTTATCCTCCTGAGACCCAGCGTCCTCGTATGAGGACATTACATTTTTGCCTC
>CM040916.1:6232999-6270499 GCA_023029165.1 Gobiocypris rarus
CCCACTATCGATTATATGCACGTGTCCGTCTCTGATGATCCTGAATCCAGACTCACTGAGCATTTTGACACCGTTGCTGATAAGATACAGCAGGTCACTGAAGAACATGGACGTGTCCTGGTTCACTGTAATGCAGGCGTCAGTCGCTCCGCCACGCTGTGTCTGGCGTACCTGATGAAGCACTGCCGTCTGACGCTAGCGGAAGCGCACGCGCGGCTCAAAGCTCAGAGACCCATCGTCAGACCGAACAGCGGCTTCTGGAGGCAGCTGATCGAGTATGAGTGGAAATTACATGGGAAAAATTCAGTCAGAATGATGAACTCACCTGTTGGACACATTCCAGATTTATATGAGAGAGAAACAAGAGGCTTGATTCCACTTTAGGTAATGAAATAGTTGTGTTTCGTGTTATTTCATTCATATTTTCATCATTTTTTGTAGAGTGTTTCAACATATGTGACTTGATAAGTTCTGTTCTTTATAATGAAGTGTTTGTGATGTTATGCAATAAACAACCAGAAGATGGCAGAATCATTCTTAGTTTGGCACATGTAGATTGAAGTACAGTGACTCCACAAAATGTTAGCATATTTAAACCACCCTTAAAAATGAATGTCATTGTCTCCATGAAATCAAATGGACAATTCTTGTTTTATGATTGCAATATTTATTATAAATAATTTATTGTGCACATTATTTAATTTTTTTGTGTGCTAATAATCATGAATCAAAATAACATCCCCTCTCTCTTGCAGCAACATCTCTGATGATTAGTTTTACTGTCGTGAGGCGGGGCAACCTCTTAATCACATGAGATCAACCAATTGCAGACCACAACCATCCAATCAGTTCCCCACAGGGACAAAATAAAGTCCCGTCCAACATTTTTTCTTGTTTGAGAAGCGATTCAGCTCGGTTATACACTGTTCAGGCATACCATTATGACAGGTGAAGTGAATAACACTGATTTCTCTTCATCACGGCACCTTTCTATCGTCTTGTTTCCTGGACCAAAAAAACACACAGAACTGAAAGTTATTCTGTGAAAGTTATAAAACTGGTTGGCATTGTTTTAGGATCTTTGCAGATAATTAATAAAGAAGTCCATTAATGCCTCAAAAGAAGAAGTTAGTGGGTGGGATATATTAGGTAGCAAGTAGCTAAACATTTTGTCCAAGCAGGAAAAATGGGCAAGCGTAAGGATTTGAGCGAGTTTGACAAGGGCCAAATTGTGATGGGTAGACGACTTGGTCAGAGCATCTCCAAAACTGAAGCTCTTGTGGGGTGTTCCCGGTCTGCAGTGGTCAGGATCTATCAAAAGTGCTCCAAGGAAGGAACAGTGGAGAACCGCCCACAGGGTCATGGGCGGCCCAGGCTCATTGATGCACGTGGGGAGCGAAGGCTGACCCGTGTGGTCCGATCAAACAGATGCGTGTGCGTGGCTTACCTGGGGAACACATGGCACCAGGATGCACTATGGGAAGAAGGCAAGCCGGCGGAGGCAGTGTGATGCTTTGGGCAATGTCCTGCTGGGAAACCTTGGGTCCTGCCATCCATGTGGATGTTACTTTGACATGTACCACCTTCCTAAGAATTGTTGCAGATCATGTACAGCCTTTCATGGAAACGGTATTCCCTGGTTGCTGTTGCTCTTTCAGTATAATGCGCCTGTCACAAAGCACAAATGCAAACATCTTAATAACAAAATAAATTGTAAAGAGATAAAGCACACACTTCTCAAGCTAAACTGACTATATACATCCCCTAAAAATCATCTTGGGATCAGATTATTAAAATAATGCAAAGTTCAGAGAAAGCTCAAGCATCACTCGCTTGCAGATGCCATCTGGTTCAGTATATTTGTTAGCCAGTGGCATTCAGACATTGCAATGTGGATTAAGTTTGGAAAGTTTTATCTAAGATTGATGTGTTTTTTGGTTTACAGAGAATATTTTTGTACCAACAATATCCGTCAACTATAAAGTTCTTTTGGAAGGCCTGAAAGGCAAATTCCTCACATGAAAAAATAAACAATGAGAAAATGTGGCCTGTCTTCAAGTATGATGTTGCATTTAGAGTGAAAATTATGAAAATGATTCCTTCCAACAATGTCCATTCAGGAATGTGTATGTAACTTTAAAGGGGTAAATTTTTTATTTTATCACTTATTCACTTATAATGTTAATAATGTTTTTTGCAACCCTCTTTCTGACCCTTTGGCTGCATCAGATATTGCACACTTCCCTACAGTAGGCGAACAACAGTATGTGACAAAAGTGTATTCACAGTAGGCAAAAAAGTACCAAGATGACCTACTTCCAGCGAGAGTAAAGTGTGCATGCAATGGACACTTCACTATCCCATGAAGCCACAGGAGAGGATCTGTGAATGGCAGTGAAGCGACACAACGGTCCTATGATAATGACAACATGGTGAATATAGTACATCCGGATTACATTCATACTACACACATAATGTATAGAACATGCTTTTCAAGCAGTCGTGAAAAAATTAAAAAATAAGTGCCTACTCAAGAGAGTATGTGATTTCGGATGCAGTCTGAAAAAACTGATAGTTCACATAAAAATGAAAATTCTGTCATCATTTACTCTCTCTCTCATGTTGTTCCAAATTAGTTTCTTTGTTCTGCTGAACACAGAAGAAGATATTTGGAAGAACGTTTGAAACCAAGCAGATAGAGCAACCATTGACTACCATAGTATTTTTTTTTTTACCTACTAGTCAATGGTTGCTCTATCTGCTTGGTTACAAACGTTCTTCCAAATATCTTCTTCTGTGTTCAGCAGAACAAAGAAACTCATTTGGAACAACATGAGAGAGAGAGTAAATGATGACAGAATTTTCATTTTATGTGAACTATCCCTTTAAGTACATTTTTCAAGTATATGTACTTTATCAGTTTTTTTCTTTGGAAAAATGTTACTTCACATTCCAAATCATAATGTCAGACTTTTTACTGCATTACGTTCCACATTTAATATAATTTAATACCTAATTATATAAAAATTTAGTACTGTACACTTTTACTCAAGTAAAAGTAATTCAAAGAATTACTTGAGTAGCTACAAGTTACTACATTTTTAATGTGATAAAAAATGTATTGATGAAATGTAGTGCAGTAAAAAGTAGGACAATATGCTTTAGAATGAATTTAATTAAAAGTTTTTCAAAGAAAAAAGCTAACAAAGTACATATACTTGAAAAAATACTTCACTACTGTCCACCTCTGGAAATTACACATTTTTAAGCGCGGCTCCTTTAAAGGAACACTCCACTGTTTTTAGAAATAGGGCTTATTCGACATCTTTCCTACATTTAGATATGTGGGCAAATGTATTTTTGTCTCAGTGCATGCATTGTTTTAGTTTGGCAGGGTCGCCGCTAGCTTAGCTTAGCATAATGAATGGAATCCTATGGAGCCTAGGAAATCGCCTTGTCTTAATCTGCATCGCTATTTGTATTCCTTGTGAATACGCAGGCCACAAGAAGTAATTGGGGTGGGGTTGGATCACTTTTACCCGGGACATGCTAGCTGGCAACATAGGATTCCATTCATTATGCTAAGCTAAGCTAGTGGCGACCCTGCCAAACTAAAACAATGCATGCACTGAGACAAAAATACATTTGCCCACATATCTAAATGTAGGAAAGATGTTGAATAAGCCCTATTTCTAAAAACGGTGGAGTGTTCCTTTTAGTTTTGAAATCTTAAAAATGTCCTTTGTAATAGTGATTTACTGTTTTATTGGCATTGTAATGTGCAGAGACATGTGGTGTAACAAGTGGAAGTTCACACACCCTGCTGCTGAATATTTGATATGTGGCAATAGTGTGACTATTCACGGCATGATGATGATTGCTTCCTTGTTTGAATTGTTTAAAAAAAAAAAAATATTATGGTCATCTGATCTGGGCATTGTACAAATATTCCACGTCTGACCTGGATAAGGCAAACAGTCCAGCCTCTGAGGCTGTAAGGGGTTTTCCGTCTTCCTGAATTATTCATGTCCACTGTACTTTTCTATCGTCTTGTTTCCTGGACCAAAAAAACACACAGAAAGTTATTCTGTGAAAGTTATGAAACTGGTTGGCATTGTTTTAGGACGTTTGCAGATAATTAATAAAGAAGTCCATTTTTGCCACAAAAGAAAAAAACAACAACATAAACCCCCCCCCCAAATGATTAGATTACAAAATCAAAATTATGACATAAAATACTTTTATCTCATAATGACTTTTTATGTCATAATTATGATTTACCAAAATATGATTTTTGTCTAATGTTGAGGGAAAAAGATTCCATTAAGTAAAGCCTAATTTATCTAAAAAAAAAACAAAAAAAAAAACAGGCCTGTGCATTTAATATACACCGATCAGGTAAAACATTATAACAGGAGAAGTGAATAACACTGATTATCTCTATTTATCACGGCTCCTGTTAGTGGGTGGGACATATTAGGCGGCAAGTGAACATTTTGTCCTCAGAGTTGATGTCTTAGAAGCAGGAAAAAAGAGCAAGCGCAGAGCATCTCCAAAACTGCAGCTCTTGTGGGGTGTTCCCGGTCTGCAGTGGTCAGGATCTATCAAAAGTGCTCCAGGGAAGGAACAGTGGAGAACCGGCCACAGGGTCATGGGCGGCCCAGGCTCATTAATGCACGTGTGGAGCGAAGGCTGGCCCGTGTGGTCTGATCAAACAGATGAGCTACTGGAGCTCAAACTGCTCAAGAAGTTAATGCTGGTTCTGATAGAAAGGTGTCAGAATACACAGAGCATCACAGTTTGTTGCGTATGAGGCGGCATAGCCGCTGACCAGTCAGGGTGCCCATGCTGACCCCTGACCCGCCGAAAAAACCAACAGTGGGACGTGAGCATCAGAACTGGACCACGGAGCAATGGAAGAAGGTGGCCTGGCCTGATGAATCATGTTTTCTTTTACATCATGTGGATGGCCGGGTGCGTGTGTGTTGCTTACATGGGGAACACATGGCCCCAGGATGCACTATGGGAAGAAGGCGAGCTGGCGGAGGCAGTGTGATGCTTTGGGCAATGTCCTGCTGGGAAACCTTGGGTCCTGCCATCCATGTGGATGTTACTGTGACATGTACCACCTACCTAAGCATTGTTGCAGATCATGTACACCCTTTCATGGAAACGGTATTCCCTGGTGGCTGTGGCATAAGCAGGATAAGCAAAAATGGTTTGAGGAGCACAACAACGAGTTTGAGGCTTTGACTTGGCCTCCAAATTCCCCAGATCTCAATCCAATCGAGCGTCTGTGGGATGTGCTGAACAAACAAGTCCGATCCATGGAGGCCCCACCTCACAACTTACAGGAATTAAAGGATCTGCTGCTAACATTTTGGTGCCAGATACCACAGCACACCTTCAGGGGTCTAGTGGAGTCCCTGCCTCGATGGGTCAGGGCTGTTTGGCCGCTTAACACAATATTAGGAATAATTTTATGCCTGGTGTGTGAATATATTTCATTCCAAATCTTAGTTCTACCTGAAATAGTGAGCACAATTATTTTTCAGAGCATCCAATAAACTTCATTTTGTTTTGTTTTTATTATACTTCAAGCTGCAACGTATCCCAGGCTGCATCATGTTAAGCTGTGTATCGTGAGAGTCCAGCACACTGGAAACTGAAAAGGGAAGAGAGAAAAGGGGGTTTATATATTGCTATTTCATACAAACTGTCATCTGTTTTGGATTCTAAATGTCACAATAATGCCCCACTGCTCGAGGCCAAATAAAGCAGTTTAACCTTTAACCTTATAACTGACTTATTTTTAAAGAAGATATCGGATGTCTGATATAAACTTCTGTATGAACTCTGTGATCCATTGAGCACAAATACTAAGTCAAAATCAGAATTTAAAAAGTTATTATTATGAGATAAGTCGAAATGATGTCAAAAAATTAGGATGTAATAATTTAGACTTTTTAAGTCATTATTTGACTTAGAATGTCATAATTTTGATTTATGGTATATCTTTGTCTTACTATGTCAGTTTTTAGTTAACGGAACACTCCACCGTTTTTAGAAATAGGGCTTACTCAGCTTTTTTGCTTATTTGAATTTTTGTCTCAGTGCATGCATTGTTTTAGAGTGGCAGGGTCGCCGCTAGCTTAGCTTAGCATAATGAATGGAATCCTATGTTGCCAGCTAGCATGCAAAAAATTCACAACGAATACAAATAGTAATGCAGTATTCACAACGAATTCACAACGTATTCACAACGAATACAAATAGTAATGCAGATTAAGACTAGGCGCTTTCCTAGGCAGATATTAACGATATTATATGAGGAAGCACAAGCAAAGCACTGCTACTTGGGCGCAGAGATATCACGCAACACATGCACAGTCTTAATCTGCATCACTATTTGTATTCGTTGAGAATACGCAGACCACAAGAAGTAATTAGGTGGGGGGGGGAGGGGGGTTTGGATCACTTTTACTCGGGACATGCTAGCTGGCAACATAGGATTCCATTCATTATGCTAAGCTAAGCTAGCGGCGACCCTGCCAAACTAAAACAATGCATGCACTGAGACAAAAATACATTTGCCCACATATCTAAATGTAGGAAAGATGTTGAATAAGCCCTATTTCTAAAACGGTGGAGTGTTCCTTTAAGTCGTAATTTTGATTTAGTATCACTAGTGTCATAATTTCATCTTTTTATTGTATAATGACTTCCGTAAGTCATCATTTTATATCATAATTTCCATTATTATAACTTTTTGTCATAAATTCGACTTATGCTATTATTATATGAATTATAATGTCATAATTTTAACTTTTTTATCCTATAATTATGAAAAGGCATATTTTTGTCTTAGAATGTCATATTTGTAATTTTTTGTCATAATTTTGATTTATTTTATCATATAATTGACTTTAAAAGTCATAATTTTGACTTTAAAGCTAAATTTTGACTTGTAAATCATAATTCTCATTTAGTATGGTAATATTTTTGACAAAATTTTTAATTAGAATATCATAATTTTGAGTTTTTAAGTCATCATTTCTATCATCATTTTGACTTTAAATAAAAAAAGTAATAATTCCCAAATAAATCCCAAAATATGCCTCCACATAGTTTCACACATATTGAAGTCACCCACTCCGTTTGCACTGATGCACCCCAATACCATGACAGATGTTTGCAAATAAAATAAAGTCAGGATGGCCCATTTCACTGTCCATTTGTTGTTTTCCCCAAAAACAAGCTGAAGCGTGGAGTCATCTGATCCCAGCACTGTGTTTCGGATCATCTGAGATGAGCTCGGGCATCTCTGCATTGAACTGATGAAAAGCTTTCTCCTTGCGTAACAGAGATTCGAGATTTCTTGATGCAGAGGCAGACTGTGTTAAGTGACAACGAGCCCATGAGGCTGTACTTAACATGACGGTTTCTCATGCTATGCCACCTGAGGGGTCAAAGGTCACACACACTCAACAGAGGCGTCCTGCCTTGCCCTACACACACTGAGGTTTCTCTGGATTCCCTGAATCTTTTCACAATAGTATGTATGGTAGATGGTGAAAGACAAACACTTTGCAATCTTGCATTGATAAATATGATTTCCAGTCTTCAGTGTCACATGATCCTTCGGAAATCATTCTGATATGATGATTTGCTCATCAAAAAACATTTCTGATTATTATCAATGTTGGGTTAGGCTGCTTCATATTTCAGGATTCTTTGATGAATATAAAGTTCAAGTGAATTTGTAACATTATAAATGTCTTTACTGTCACTTTTAATCAGTTTAATGCATCTTTGCTGATTAATAGTATTAATTGCTGTCAAAAAAACCCCAGTATGCAAGCACATGAAACTGAAAATCACGGACTCTATTGTGGCAGAGCACTGAACCATGTTCACCTTGTCATACAACTATAACCATAAGATTTTTTTTCCAGTTTACTGTTTATAATGTCTATACATTTGTTTGCATGAATGCTCAAATGAGCTCAAATGAAATGAGCAGGTTGTTTGTGTGTTTTAATGGATAGGACAGTGCACAGAGAGAGGAATGTGATGACGCAGTCTGGACTCCATTAGCATCATGTGTATGTTAGGGTTATAACTTTCTGACTATATTGCAAATAAACGATTTCTTGTATCACAAATCGATTAACTTTTGCTTTAAAACAATGAAAAAAGGTCCTAGTTCCTCTGGAACAACCTCATAACAAACATTACTGCTTATAGGTAAGTACTTCCTAAAACTTTCTAGAACTGTTGAGACCTTTCTGGAACTTTCTGGAACAATCCAATATATATAATAGATAATATATATATGAGAGAGAGAGAGAGAGAGAGAGAGAGAGAGAGAGAGAGAGAGAGAGAGAGAGAGAGAGAGAGAGGGAGTGTTGTATCGATTTGGACCTTCAACCCATTGGGTCCCATAGAAGCCCATTATGTGGAGAAAAATCCTGGAATGTTTTCCTTAAAAAACGTAATCTCCTTTCGCTGGAAGAAAGAAAGACATGAACATCTCGGATGAGATGGGGGTGAGTAAAATATCAGGACATTTTCATTTTGAAGTGAACTAATTATTTAAGACAAGTCATTTGGCGGCCATCTTTGAAACGCCTCTTGGGCATGCAAGTGCAGCTCCTATCTCTTCAAATGGGGAACAGTCACACTGTGGGATCTCAGTGCACAGACTTCGCCAACTTTCTGTAAAGTCAATAGCTACAGACCTTTAAACTTCATGTGGCCTTCAGATGAGCTCAAGAACAGTGCGGAGAGAGCTTCATGGAATGGGTTTCCATGGCCGAGCAGCTCATCCAAGCCTTACATCACCAAGTGCAATGCAAAGCGTGGGATGCAGTGGGGTAAAGCACGCCACCACTGGACTCTAGAGACGTGTTCTCTGGAGTGACCAATCACACTTCTCTGTCTGGCAATCCCATGGACGAGTCTGGGTTTGGTGGCTGCCAGGAGAACGGGACTTGCCTGACTGCATTGTGCCAAGTGTAAAGTTTGGTTGAGGGGGGATTATGGGGTGGGCTTGGCCCCTTATTTCCAGTGAAAGGAACTCTTAATGCTTCAGCATACCAAGACATTTCGGACAATTTCATGCTCCCAACTTTGTGGGAAACGTTTGGGATGACCCCTTCCTGTTCCAACATGACTGCCTCCAGTGCACAAAGCGTTGGTCCATAAAGACATGGATGACCGAGTTTGGTGTGGAGGAACTTGACTGGCCTGCACAGAGTCCTGACCTCAACCCGATAGGACACCTTTGGGATGAATTAGAGCGGAGACTGGGAGCCAGGCCTTCTCGTCCAACATCAGTGCCTGACCTCACAAATGCGCTTCTAGAAGAACGGTCAAAAATTCCCATAAACACACTCCTAAACCTTATGGAAAGCCTTCCCAGAAGAGTTGAAGCTGTTATAGCTGCAAAGGTTGGGCCAACTCCATATTAAACCCAATGGATTAAGAATGGGATGTTGTTAAATGTAAAGGCAGGCGTCCCAATTGTTTGGCAATATAGTGTATCTCCCTTTAGAGTGGACTTTGAGCTGTGTAACCTTGCAGATCTTTTTATGCTCAAACAGCAACATTACACACTAACTAAAGTTGAAAAAGCATAATAGGACCGATTTTTCGATTTGTCTTTTATTTGAAAAATAGTCAAAAAGTTGTAGCCCTAGTGTATGCACTGCCATATTTGACCTCCATCCATGTGAAGCACAGCTGATATGAAGAAATGACGTAAACTCTATTAGACAGCCTTCAGTGGCAGTCCTTGTGTCCATTGTTCTCACGCATACTGTCATTAATGAAGCCAGACATGGGTGAGAGATGTGGCGCTCTGATGGTCATGTGAACTGACAGGCCAATGCATAACATGCACATCAGTCAGATCTAACTATTCCTACCAACCGGACAAAACAGAACAGGTTTGAAATGATAATCACATGTATTGTATTGTGGGACAGTTTAAATACAGAGCAATTAATGTGCGTATTTATGTCACAGAAAATAGACAACATGCAAGCAACCTGGATTCAGATTAGACACTGATCAATGTAGATCTTGTAATTCATATTTCATAAGTCTGTGTCTCAAAGGTTATTATTAAACAGCAGCCTTTGCGAATAAGGCCAAATTGGAAGCAAATTAGTTTAATTAGCTAGTCAACTAATAGGAGTAACTCATATTTTAACATATTTATAGCTTATAGAATAACACGTTAGTTACTGGAAAGTTCAGTTTGTTCATGCCTACAAAAACTAGTACTCAAGACCATTTTATTAAGATCTTGTCTTGGTCTCAGACTTCGAGGACTCAGACCGGTCAAGTCCACAACTGCTGGGATATTACTAAATTGCCGGTGCATTGTCTGATTTATTTATTAACATCATACATGTGATTGTATGTAAAACTCACTGCTTCAGATGCAATCAATAACTTATCTCTAATTTGATTTATGTATTGTGTCGGATCAGAAATTTTCAGATTGTGTCAAAAATGTCACCAAAAATAATACAAATGCTCACAAAATGTAAAAATATTGTTACAAAGAAGTACTTGTATGAGATCTTATATTTAAACAATATCAAAAGAGAGCTGTTTTCACAAATTTGAGCATGATTGCTTTTATACAAGCATTTAATATATTTAAAAAACATTATTTATGCATTTTGTAATTTACCAATTCAGATGCATCTTCTGTACCACCTCTGCAATGCAAAGATGAATTTGGTTGTTATTGGTAACAGCTCTATATAGTGTCTTATAATTATACTTATTGATAATAAAAAAAAGTCATTCCTCAGGCGATAATGCGGATCTTTATGAATTTAAGGAGGGCTGTTCTGGTCTTGGTCTCGGATTAGGTGGTCTTGACTACAACACAGCTTTTTCACGTAATGAACAGACTACAGCACGTCTTTGCAAATACTGATGATTATGCGAGCCAAAACAAAGCGCCAGTCTCTTGCCATGCCATTGCCCAGTGAAGCACGCGCGGTCGCTTCCTTTGAGCGCCGAATGCACATTGAAATATGACGAATGTGTGACGCAATCGGATGGTAGCCAATCGAAATCGCGCTGTGATGCAGTGGGCGTGGCGCGCTGTTTTTATTTACAGTACTCGAGTTCGAAAGCACATTTTTGTTCTTTGTAACTCCGGTGTGTGTGATTTAATTAATACCTTGGCATGTTCTAGTAGCACATATACATTTATTAGAACTGCTATTTGCTTTTGTTACATAAGGAAGGATTTCGAGTGGAATAAAGGGCTAAAGTTGAATTAATTGATCGCTAAATAGGATATTTATTATTGCAATATGGACTATTTTGGACAAAATAATACACAGATGAACACCACCACTCCGACTGAAAACTGGACATTTGTAAGTATTTTTACAGCATTTTACAACAGTTAAAATAAGTGCTTCGGGCGCACACATGGAAGATATTTTCTTTAAATTATCTGTGTAAATGACAAGGCATTTGAGAAGTAATAATCAATTCAAACACTAACTTATTTACCAAGACTTCCGTAACGTATATACTTCCAGACACTTCATATCTAGGTCATGCATTGTTATAAATACTTATCTTTGTCTACATGCTTAAATAAACACACCGATTAAATGCACCTTTCTTCCTTTGTTTTTCTTTTCAAAGGTATACTCGATAGTTCGATGTATTCAAATGACAATGGCCATGCTAAGGTATTGTTTATTTATTATGTGCAGTCATTTAATAAATAGACACGTGTCTTATGTCTTGTATGCTTATTTATATGTGTTGATAATTTGCCTCTCAGCATTGTAGGTGCTGGCTCCATAATCGGATATGCCATTTATAGAAAACTAGTAAGAAAACCAGAGGTAATTAAGGCTCCATAGCTATTGAATTATTAACAATATCTTCATACAAACGTAATTTTGACCACAGAAACAACCCTATGTTTCAGGTGCTGCCGTTATTCTTGTTAAGTTTAACAGACCTGCTGTTAGCTTTGAGTTGGATGGTTGGCGGTCTTCTCTTCACCCAGAACTGCAACTCTTACAACATCTGCTACAACCTCCACATAGTGGAGCAGGTACAGGACTGACTCAATATCATGCTAAAATAATGCTTATCATAGGCGAAAGAACACTACTTCCTCTATATGCCTTTGTGCATGCAATGTTTTTGCATCATACTTGCACTTCCACAAATAAAGCCACACATTGGAGCAGTCGACTGCATCTGGGATCAAAAGAACAATATTACTAAGATGAGCATCCTTTTTAAACAAATGCTCATATTATGCTATTTTAAAGAATCCTAATTTAGTTTTGCAGGTCTCCTACAACAGGTTTACATGCACCCAGTCAAAAAACACTTTAATTTTCTCATAATATTCACTGCAGCATCAGCTCTTTTCTCACCGTGTCTGAAGGATTCTGTCTCTAAACCCTGCCTTTCCGAGAGCCTGCTCTGCTCTGATTGGTCAGTCTTTTGTGGTTGGTCTACTCTGCTCTGATTGGTCAGAAGACCCAATCTGTCGTGAACTGAGTGCTTTTTGCCGCATAATTGGGCTTGAATGGTTAACTATACATACCTATGAGTCAAAGTGACCATGCATTTGCAAGTAAACCCAGTCATTTATGTCTTAAGTGAACGTAAACTGTTGAGAAAGAAAAGAAAACGCTTGAGTATATTGGATCCGTGCAGTCGGTCTTAAAGTGACAGTAGCCTAATTTACCTGCTCTCACTTTTAATGCTAATCAAACAACAACAAAACAGAAAATCTCTCACTACTCTTGACTGAATCACTTTTGTTACTTTAATAAGAATACATTTATATTTAATTTTAAGACTACACATTGTAATACATTTGATTACTTTATACATTTTATAAAACTCTACTTTGAGTTTTTCCGGTAGTTCGATTTCATTTCTGTCTTTGTTCTATTGTAGTTTGTTTTCTTTGCTCTTTCTTTATCACAGTTTACTTGTCTTCTGTAAGCTTGAGAGTTTTTTTATAGGCTAGTAACAAGACTTGCTTTTGAACAAGTCTTGCATTGTTTTCTCCGGTTACTTTTAATTGAAGGAATGTTTTAACTGACTGGTATTTTTAACATCTAGAGGAAGTAATAGCATGTTACCAAGAATACCATGTTTCCTGGAAATGCTTCCATGGTTTATATCACATGTACCATGATATAATTTGATGATTACTAGATTACCATAAAAATGCCCAGTCTTTAGCCAGTAAAATGTTGCTAAAAAGTTTTGATGAAACACCAGTGAGGGAGGGTCGATTTTAAACCTGTGATTCATCTCTCGACTCTGCCAATGCACTGCAGGCCCAAACATGTGTCTCTCATTATTGAAGCCAGTTTGTTTTGCATCTTGCAAAAATATGACAGAGAAGAAAAGCATTTGTGCTAGACAGTTTCACTTCAAAAATGAGTTGTTCTCAGCTCACACATTAAAACCATTTTGTCCTAAATCACAAAACAAACAGAGAACTGGGACGAATCTGAAAAGGAAGTGGAGCAGCAAATTTGGTTCATATTCTTTTGCCAGATATAATTAGTTTTGCCCCACATTTAAACTCCACACAGTCTTGTTTATAGCAGTGTATTGTCGTGGGTGTGAGTGGACGTCAGTGCTCAGTAATGCGTGGAGGCAAAGTTCGGTCTGTAGTTTGGAATTTGCTCGACTTTTACAGCTGCATGATTAATTACTAAACGATCACGATCTGGATTCAAACACCCATGTGATCTTATTCCTAGATGACAGAGATTTTGCACTGTCTTATAAACTTTTGATAAGTATGTGTGAACATTCAGGTCTGCGTTCTTATCCAGAGAGAGCCGTTGTCATCTTTAGGTATGAAACAGCTTCACAAACAGTCTTTCTAACCACACAGTATCATTATACAATAATTCAGATTATCACAGAAGTACTGGGATAAAAGTTTATAGATCGGATTAAACACTGATGTCTATAGCAGTGATCATAATAGAGTAAATCACCTTTTGGATGTAACTTGATGCTTCAAATAACGATTGTATCAATTACATTGTTATACCAGTAGATGGCGAGATTCGTTCAAAAACACTGATTCATCCAGTAATGAAACAAGTGAAGTCTTTATGAGTGAGTCATTGAATCATTCCCTCAAGAGATTCGTTCAAAAACACTGATTCATCCAGTAATGAAACAAGTGAAGTCTTTATGAGTGAGTCATTGAATCATTCCCTCAAGAGATTTGTTCAAAAACGCTGATTTATCCAGTAATGAAACAAGTGAAGTCTTTATGAGTGAGTCATTAAATCATTCCCTCAAGAGATTAGTTCAAAAACACTGATTCATCCAGTCATGAAACAAATGAAGTCTTTATGAGTGAGTCATTGAATCATTCATTCAAAAGATTCGTTCAAAAACGCTGATTCATCCAGTCATGAAACAAGTGAAATATTCGAGTGAGTCATTGAATCATTCACTCAAGAGATTCATTCAAAAATACTGATTCATCCAGTAATGAAACAAGTGAACTATTTGAGTAAGTCATTGAATCATTCACTCAAGAGATTTGTTCAAAAACGCTGATTCATCCAGTAATGAAACAAGTGAAGTATTTATGAGTGAGTCATTGAATCATTCATTCAAGAGATTCATTCAAAAACGCTGATTCATCCAGCAATGAAACAAGTGAAGTCTTTTTGAGTGAGTCATTGAATCATTCATTCAAGAGATTCATTCAAAAACACTGATTCATCCAGTAAAGAAACTATGAAGTATTTATGAGCGAGTTATTGAATCATTCCCTCAAGAGATTCATTCAAAAACATTGATTCATCCAGTAATGAAACAAGTGAAGTCTTTTTGAGCGAGTCATTGGATCATTCATTCAAGAGATTCATTCAAAAACATTGATTCATGCAGTAATGGAACAAGTGAAGTCTTAATGAGTGAGTCATTGAATCATTGAATCAACCGACCCGATTTTTTAAAAGCTTTTATAGACTGCAGCAATTAACATTTGGTCAGAACCTGTAGTAAATGGCATGTTATTTTGTTTAGCTGTCAGTTCAGAATCGTGGGAGAATGCATGAATGCCGGCGTGAATGCGTTTTCTTGCATATGTTTTGTGCTCACTTTTGAGTTCCTTGCAAGCATACGTTTCTCGGGGAAACGCAAAAGCATTGAAATATACTTTTTCCTCCTATAGTTTTTTCCATCACCATGTCCCGTTAGATGCTCTGTAATTTAACCCCATATACAGTAAATAATCTCATTCCATTTTCTCAATTTTTACATATATTGTAGTGTTGGCTGCATTTATCAACCTTAACAAATCAACATTGTTACTTTGTGTAATTTTTTAGAAAATAAATGTTTCAGCCCCTATTTTGAAACCCTGCTATTAATGGAAAATGCCCTGATTAGTTTTTTTCACATTTGATACTGTTTGTCAATCCTCCATGCAGAGAAAATGCCCTGAGTTTTGGAAAACCCTAGCCGAGACTCACTGATGAGTCACATCTGACCAGACCGCCACTCATTAGTTTACTACAATCATTTACATTTTTAGCACTCACACAATGACTAATCTTCTTCCATGACATGTTCTTCTTCCTCAGGGAACCACGAGAAGTGTAAAAATATGTAAAACTATATTAAAGTGCCCCTATTATGCTATTTTAAAGTTTCCTAGTTTAGTTTTGGAGGTCTCCTACAACAGGTTTACAGGCATCATCACCACCGTGTTCAGTGATTCTCAGACGACTCGATGGATGAATCAGTCTCTCTAAATCCCTCCGTTCCGTGAGCTACTCTGCTCTGATTGGTCAGATGGCCCGGTCTGTTGTGATTGGTCTACAGTGCGTATTTCGGAAACAAACGTACATTACCATGTCTGAACTTCAGCTTCGTCCGCCGTCCGAGGTGATAAAGACAGTTGCGATGAAGTCGATTTTACACCAATCCCAGCGCTAGTCCGAATCAATGATAAAATATTGGAAGAACTAGTTATTCAACCCGAAACTTGAGCAGGAGTTCCTCAGTGATGCTACCCAGTTTGAGGTTCATTATGAGATGTTTCAACTGTAATTCCTCACCATCAGCATTAACGTACATGTGTGTATGTAATGTATAGCGGTGCACATGTGGGAACTGTATCAATAACAGCGCATACGTTAGCCGAGCACTAACGTGAACGACTGATGTAACATTAAAGTTTGCAAATCTTGTTCCATCCTTCATCTTTACTCAAAGTAGTAAGAACGACAGACAATCAGCACTAACAGACACAGTTTAGGTAATAGTGGCCACAGCTGATGAGCAGAAGTGTTTCAGTAAGAAGGTGATAATGTGAGTTAGCCAGTTAGCTGGAGATCTACACAATATGAAACACAATAAACCCATGACATGATGCTCTCCAGTATCCGCTGCAGTGTTTGAGGTGGTTTAAGTTTTCCTGATGTCTGCGTTCACAATAAGCGCACTGGCAATATGCTAATGTTTGGTCTTGACGTCACAACAAATCCGCTTAGGTTTAAAAATCGATTCGTTTAATTGACTCAGAGTCGACTCTTAGTTTTGAGAGACAATAACTTTATGTACGCTGCACTTTCAGATTTAAAACTTTGCAGGATGTTGTTACACACTACATGAAATGTTATACAAAAATAATATAATATCCATAATAGGGTCACTTTATCTGAATGTCATTTTTATTACGCGTTATATGTTTTTCTTAGAATAATAGTTATTTGGTATTAATCTATGACAACAGACGAATACCATGAACTAAAACGAAGCATTTGCCATAACAAAATCCACCTATTTCAACTTAAAAACTTAAGTTCAGTTGCTCCCTTAACGTATAATCAACTTGGTTGTACAAGTCATTTCAACTTAAATGATATTAGACTTATAAATCAAGTTGAATGTTGAATCCTGTATAACTTATATAAATTATTTTGATGAGCTAAAGTAATGTAAAAACATTCCATGACTTACTGATCATACCATACAGCAATGCAAGATCAAGGTATTTCGTTGTATGAACTCTTTTACAGTATTTTTATAGTGCTGTTTTGTAATTTTTGGAGTTTGATAGCATCCATTCACATTCACCTTTGCATGAGCTTTAAGTGTTTCACTCACAGCTGTATGACACAGTGCTCAACTTCAGCCCGCTGACGCACTTTGACATAGCGCAATAGTGTACATAGATTTGTGACTGTTAAAATCAGGCCAAACACACCTTGATCAAATATAACTTACAACTATAATCCTCTTTCAGTCAACTGAGTTCAAAGCAAAACAGAAAGGAAACCCATGTTGGCTAGTTAGGCTTTTCTAGATGAACGATATGCTATCTTTAACATAAAGAAGTTGCTCAATCCTGGAATGACATTCAGGAGTGCTTTGACATTATAAGACTGTGTTTTCCAACCCTAGTTCCTTTTGTATTTGTATCGAATGTTCACTTGTAGTGTAATTCAAATCTTAGAAGTATATTTAAAAAAAACTCTACTTGCAGATAATATAATATAATAAGGCCACTTAAGTGTACTCAAAGAGAGAGACTGTTTCTTAACACACTTTTAAAAAGTGCACTCTGTAATCATGTATATATTTAAGATATATTTGAAATATAAATAAACAGTGTATACATGCAAACATTTCTTAAAAAATAATATTAATAAAATAAAAAATAAAATATATATATACAGTGGGTACGGAAATTATTCAGACCCCCTTAAATTTTTCACTCTGTTATATTGCAGCCATTTGCTAAAATCATTTAAGTTCATTTTTTTTCTCATTAATGTACACACAGCACCCCTATATTGACAGAAAAACACAGAATTGTTGACATTTTTGCAGATTTATTAAAAAAGAAAAACTGAAATATCACATGGTCAAGGGTTCATAAACTTTTGAACTGGTCATTTTAATAAATTCAGCTATTGTTTTGTCTTGTGGACTATATGTAAACATTTTTTATATAAAATATCTTATGCAGGACAGCACTAAATAAAAAAAACATGCATTTTGCATGATCCCTCTTATTTAGTTAAAATTATTCACATTTTGACAGATTCTACAAGTGGTTCACATACTTTTTCTTGCCACTGTATTTACATACAAGACACACAAGTTTTAATGACATGAATGAAGAAATTACATTAAATATATTTTAGTTTACCATAAATGCGTGTCAGTACATTTAGCAGTACACTTTAACCATTTTTCAGAGACAACAGAAGCATTTACTTAGTACGCATTTAAACTGTTATATATTTAATTGCAGTTAACATGCAGTTACGTGTCTGAAAACATTGCATTCAGTTTGCAAATAAGCATAGTATTTTCATAAAAAGTGCTCTAAGATGCTAAATTATACGTTGTGAGTCATCTGCTTTACCAGTGTTAGTTCTTGTTTCTTCAACTCTGTTCATTAGTTGTCATGGGCTGAATCCGAAATCGCCCCCTAAACCCTCAATCACTATTCCCTACTTTAGTCCACTAATACCGTTCACTTGAAGGAGTGATTGAAAACGAGTGAGTGAATTCAGACAGCTGTTGTGTGTACATCGGCTGTACACTCGTTATTGCAGTGCATTGTGGGATTGAAGGAGTGCACTCTAACATGTCCACTATGGTTTCTGACACCGCTACAAATGGCTGTGTCCTCAAATAGTGCCCTATTTGAGGGTATAGGGGGCGATTTCGGATTCAGCCTAGGTATGTTCCCATTTGTTTCCATGGTTACTCATTTGTTAATTGATTAACTCTGCCTGTTCTTTGTTTCCTCCCTTCATTGAGTCTGTGGGTGAATCCGAAATCGCCCCCTATACCCTCAAATAGGGCACTATTTGAGGACACAGCCATTTGTAGCGGTGTCAGAAACCATAGTGGACATGTTAGAGTGCACTCCTTCAATCCCACAATGCACTGCAATAACGAGTGTACAGCCGATGTACACACAACGGCTGTCCGACTTCATACACTCGTTTTCATTCACTCCTTCAAGTGAACGGTATGGACTAAAGTAGGGAATAGTGAATGAGGGTTTAGGGGGACTTCATTTTCAGTTGTTTCTTTGTCTGTTCTTGTCTGTTTAGTTGGTTGTGTTACTCCTGTGTTTATTCTGTTATTCAGCGTGTTTGTATTGTTAAATAAAGCGACTGCGCGATTAGATCCTACCTCACAACTCTCATTGCTGCAACCAAGCGTGACATAAGATATTTGTCATATGGGTTATCCATCACACAATAAATGTGAGACAACATGGTTCAACAAAACGGTTCAAGCTTTTCTGAGATTAGAATGCTTAAAGGGTTACTTCAGCGATTAGCATTAATCTTTGTATCAGTAGAAACCCAGGAGTTTATTCAAATTATCGTACTTTCACCCCTCATATGACCCTGAGATGAGAGAATTATGAATTTTATTTCTGGAAAATTCCTCCGATGACACAAATATCATCATTTTGCGTCATCTGAGGAGTTTTTGGCCGGAGGCTGAAGACTACAGCCAGCAGGAGGCGCTATTTCCACATGTTTTCAACATCACACTCACAGCACTCGGCTCGCGGAGCTGCGGAGATTCATGTAAACGGAGCGGTGGAGACCAAAGGGAGTGTTTTAACTTTTAAAACGAACTTCCTATGAAAGTTAAGCTTCCAAAGACATGAACTGAACACGTGCCAGACTGATCACACTCGCTGTGAATGCAGCCGCGAATCCGACGCTTCCCTCCGCTCATGTGATGAATGTAATCCGATCCTGCTGCGTTTGTGCCGTGACGCTCAATCACCTCACTCACATTATATCGAACAGACACGTTCAGTTTTTAATTGTAGTGTCTCTAACTGAACTGATTTTCTGAAAATGAACGCGGTGGGCAAGTGATCCAGTAATCCAGTAGCCGACTAGCCTTGCCTAGAGTAGGGCAGTGAAGTGCATTCTGGGAATTGTTGTCTTTCATCCCCATGAGACAAAAATACATTTTCTGTGTTTTCTCAGTCTAAAAGGCACCAAATTCAAAAATAATTTCACATTTCTACTACATTAATGACCCAGTTTAAATACAGACTCATCTTCCCAGCGCTGAAGTACCCCTTTAAGTAATTAAGTTTCATTAACTTTTGACTTACACATCCCGCAGACGCTGTACATGGCCTCCTTCTTTTACACGCTGCACTATGTTTGGGTGCTGTACGCCGGACTGAGCCGGAAGTATTACAGGAGACTGAATGGGCTCCCAGCCGAGGTACTCAGTCCATCATTATCAACACGCTGATGATGGAAATAAAGCAGCACAATATAGTCATTTTACTGTAAATGCTGACAATACTGACTATGATTTCAGAACCCAGCAAGAGCAAGAAGTTGCAGATGTCTGACTCCGGTTCTGTCATGGTAAGTACAGCGAAATAAAAACATCACTGAAACTGATATTAAACATTGATGGAGCAACAGAATTCATGCAATGAAATTATAAAATAAGTTTGATTGCACTTTATTTTACAGGATGTGCGCTAACTTGTATTTACTTAAAGGAACACTCCACTTTTTTTGAAAATAGGCTCATTTTCCAAGTCCCCTAGAGTTAAATATTTGAGTTTTACCGTTTTGAATCCATTCAGCGATCTTTGTATCTGGCGGTAGCACTTTAGCATAGCTTAGCATACATCATTGATTCTAATCAATATTTACATTTATTTATAATAAACATTTTTTTTAACCTATTACTGTATAATCCTGAGTACTATTTAGGGCAAATACCATGCACAATAAACCTTAGAATGTGATATTAGCATATTTCATGAATATAATGTCGTCTGTCCTGATCTCTCCACAGTCTTTTGCCTTTAATGCTCACGGCGCCCGTCTTTGTGGCAGGAAATGTGTTTCACTGTTACACAAACTTCACCCAGCCCTACAGGTCAGTCCAACTGTATTCTCACATGTACCGATTAATAAACTGTACTTTCTCATTACTTCATCATCATAACGCAACAGAGTCTTATTTTAATAAGCTTATTGTTATTAAAATCATTTCATACAGTTCAGTAGATATATCTAACTGTAGTTTAGTTGTTTGTGTGGGTCTGTGTATAAAGTATAGCCAGAATGATGCGACTGACCAATCAGAATCCAGTGCTCCAGACAGGTGTTTGATATGATGCTGATTGTCTTCCAGGTGTTTGATATGATGCTGATTGTCTTCCAGGTGTTTGATATGATGCTGATTGCCTTCCAGATGTTTGATATGATGCTAATTGTCTTCCAGGTGTTTGATATGATGCTGATTGTCTTCCAGGTGTTTGATATGATGCTGATTGTCTTCCAGGTGTTTGATATGATGCTGATTGCCTTCCAGATGTTTGATATGATGCTAATTGTCTTCCAGGTGTTTGATATGATGCTGATTGTCTTCCAGGTGTTTGATATGATGCTGATTGTCTTCCAGGTGTTTGATATGATGCTGATTGTCTTCCAGATGTTTGATATGATGCTGATTGTCTTCCAGATGTTTGATATAATACTGATTGCCTTCCAGATGTTTGATATGATGCTGATTGTCTTCCAGGTGTTTGATATGATGCTGATTGTCTTCCAGGTGTTTGATATGATGCTGATTGTCTTCCAGGTGTTTGATATGATGCTGATTGTCTTCCAGATGTTTGATATGATACTGATTGTCTTCCAGGTGTTTGATATGGTGCTAATTGTCTTCCAGGTGTTTGATATAATACTGATTGCCTTCCAGATGTTTGATATGATGCTGATTGTCTTCCAGGTGTTTGATATGATGTTGATTGTCTTCCAGGTGTTTGATATGATGTTGATTGTCTTCCAGGTGTTTGATATGATGCTGATTGCCTCTTCCAGATGTTTGATATGATGCTGATTGTCTTCCAGATGTTTGATATAATACTGATTGTCTTCCAGGTGTTTGATATGATGCTGATTGTCTTCCAGGTGTTTGATATGATGCTAATTGTCTTCCAGGTGTTTGATATGATGCTGATTGTCTTCCAGGTGTTTGATATAATACTGATTGTCTTCCAGATGTTTGATATAATACTGATTGTCTTCCAGATGTTTGATATGATGCTGATTGTCTTCCAGGTGTTTGATATGATGCTGATTGCCTTCCAGATGTTTGATATGATGCTGATTGTCTTCCAGGTGTTTGATATGATGCTGATTGTCTTCCAGATGTTTGATATGATGCTGATTGTCTTCCAGGTGTTTGATATGATGCTAATTGTCTTCCAGGTGTTTGATATAATACTGATTGTCTTCCAGGTGTTTGATATGATGCTGATTGTCTTCCAGGTGTTTGATATGATGCTGATTGTCTTCCAGGTGTTTGATATAATACTGATTGTCTTCCAGATGTTTGATATGATGCTAATTGTCTTCCAGGTGTTTGATATGATGCTGATTGTCTTCCAGATGTTTGATATAATACTGATTGTCTTCCAGGTGTTTGATATGATGCTAATTGTCTTCCAGGTGTTTGATATGATGCTGATTGTCTTCCAGGTGTTTGATATGATGCTGATTGTCTTCCAGATGTTTGATATGATGCTGATTGTCTTCCAGGTGTTTGATATGATGCTGATTGTCTTCCAGGTGTTTGATATGATGCTGATTGTCTTCCAGGTGTTTGATATAATACTGATTGCCTTCCAGATGTTTTATATGATGCTGATTGTCTTCCAGGTGTTTGATATGATGCTGATTGTCTTCCAGGTGTTTTATATGATGCTGATTGTCTTCCAGGTGTTTGATATGATGCTGATTGTCTTCCAGGTGTTTGATATAATACTGATTGCCTTCCAGATGTTTGATATGATGCTGATTGTCTTCCAGGTGTTTGATATAATGCTGATTGCCTTCCAGGTGTTTGATATGATGCTGATTGTCTTCCAGGTGTTTGATATAATACTGATTGTCTTCCAGGTGTTTGATATGATGCTGATTGTCTTCAGGTGTTTGATATGATGCTGATTGCCTTCCAGGTGTTTGATATAATACTGATTGCCTTCCAGATGTTTGATATGATGCTGATTGTCTTCCAGATGTTTGATATAATACTGATTGTCTTCCAGATGTTTGATATAATACTGATTGCCTTCCAGATGTTTGACATGATGCTGATTGTCTTCCAGGTGTTTGATATGATGCTGATTGTCTTCCAGGTGTTTGATATGATGCTAATTGTCTTCCAGGTGTTTGATATAATACTGATTGCCTTCCAGATGTTTGATATGATGCTGATTGTCTTCCAGATGTTTGATATGATGCTGATTGTCTTCCAGATGTTTGATATAATACTGATTGTCTTCCAGATGTTTGATATAATACTGATTGCCTTCCAGATGTTTGATATGATGCTGATTGTCTTCCAGATGTTTGATATGATGCTGATTGTCTTCCAGGTGTTTGATATGATGCTGATTGCCTTCCAGATGTTTGATATGATATTGATTGTCTTCCAGATGTTTGACATGATGCTGATTGCCTTCCAGATGTTTGATATTATACTGATTGTCTTCCAGGTGTTTGATATGATGCTGATTGCCTTCCAGGTGTTTGATATAATACTGATTGCCTTCCAGATGTTTGATATAATACTGATTGTCTTCCAGATGTTTGATATGATGCTGATTGTCTTCCAGATGTTTGATATGATGCTGATTGTCTTCCAGGTGTTTGATATAATACTGATTGTCTTCCAGATGTTTGATATGATGCTAATTGTCTTCCAGGTGTTTGATATGATGCTGATTGCCTTCCAGATGTTTGATATGATGTTGATTGTCTTCCAGATGTTTGACATGATGCTGATTGCCTTCCAGATGTTTGATATGATGCTGATTGCCTTCCAGATGTTTGATATGATGCTGATTGTCTTCCAGATGTTTGATATGATGCTGATTGTCTTCCAGATGTTTGATATAATACTGATTGTCTTCCAGGTGTTTGATATGATGCTGATTGTCTTCCAGATGTTTGATATGATGCTGATTGTCTTCCAGGTGTTTGATATGATGCTGATTGTCTTCCAGGTGTTTGATATAATACTGATTGCCTTCCAGATGTTTGATATGATGCTGATTGTCTTCCAGGTGTTTGATATGATGCTGATTGTCTTCCAGGTGTTTGATATGATGCTGATTGTCTTCCAGGTGTTTGATATAATACTGATTGTCTTCCAGGTGTTTGATATGATGCTAATTGTCTTCCAGGTGTTTGATATGATGCTGATTGTCTTCCAGGTGTTTGATATGATGCTGATTGTCTTCCAGATGTTTGATATGATGCTGATTGTCTTCCAGGTGTTTGATATGATGCTAATTGTCTTCCAGGTGTTTGATATGATGCTGATTGTCTTCCAGGTGTTTGATATAATACTGATTGCCTTCCAGATGTTTTATATGATGCTGATTGTCTTCCAGGTGTTTGATATGATGCTGATTGTCTTCCAGGTGTTTGATATGATGCTAATTGTCTTCCAGGTGTTTGATATGATGCTGATTGTCTTCCAGGTGTTTGATATAATACTGATTGCCTTCCAGATGTTTTATATGATGCTGATTGTCTTCCAGGTGTTTGATATGATGCTGATTGCCTTCCAGGTGTTTGATATAATACTGATTGCCTTCCAGATGTTTGATATGATGCTGATTGTCTTCCAGATGTTTGATATAATACTGATTGTCTTCCAGATGTTTGATATAATACTGATTGCCTTCCAGATGTTTGACATGATGCTGATTGTCTTCCAGGTGTTTGATATGATGCTGATTGTCTTCCAGGTGTTTGATATGATGCTAATTGTCTTCCAGGTGTTTGATATGATGCTGATTGTCTTCCAGGTGTTTGATATGATGCTGATTGTCTTCCAGGTGTTTGATATAATACTGATTGCCTTCCAGATGTTTGATATGATGCTGATTGTCTTCCAGATGTTTGATATGATGCTGATTGTCTTCCAGATGTTTGATATAATACTGATTGTCTTCCAGATGTTTGATATAATACTGATTGCCTTCCAGATGTTTGATATGATGCTGATTGTCTTCCAGGTGTTTGATATAATACTGATTGTCTTCCAGATGTTTGATATAATACTGATTGCCTTCCAGATGTTTGATATGATGCTGATTGTCTTCCAGGTGTTTGATATAATACTGATTGCCTTCCAGATGTTTGATATGATGCTGATTGTCTTCCAGGTGTTTGATATGATGCTGATTGTCTTCCAGATGTTTGATATAATACTGATTGTCTTCCAGATGTTTGATATAATACTGATTGCCTTCCAGATGTTTGATATAATACTGATTGCCTTCCAGATGTTTGATATGATGCTGATTGTCTTCCAGGTGTTTGATATAATACTGATTGTCTTCCAGATGTTTGATATAATACTGATTGCCTTCCAGATGTTTGATATGATGCTGATTGTCTTCCAGGTGTTTGATATAATACTGATTGCCTTCCAGATGTTTGATATGATGCTGATTGTCTTCCAGATGTTTGATATGATGCTGATTGTCTTCCAGATGTTTGATATAATACTGATTGTCTTCCAGATGTTTGATATAATACTGATTGCCTTCCAGATGTTTGACATGATGCTGATTGCCTTCCAGATGTTTGATATGATGCTGATTGTCTTCCAGGTGTTTGATATGATGCTGATTGCCTTCCAGATGTTTGATATGATGTTGATTGTCTTCCAGATGTTTGATATGATGCTGATTGTCTTCCAGATGTTTGATATTATACTGATTGTCTTCCAGGTGTTTGATATGATGCTGATTGCCTTCCAGGTGTTTGATATAATACTGATTGCCTTCCAGATGTTTGATATAATACTGATTGTCTTCCAGATGTTTGATATTATACTGATTGTCTTCCAGATGTTTGATATGATGCTGTTTGTCTTCCAGGTGTTTGATATGATGCTGATTGCCTTCCAGATGTTTGATATGATGTTGATTGTCTTCCAGATGTTTGATATGATGCTGATTGTCTTCCAGATGTTTGGTATGATGCTGATTGCCTTCCAGATGTTTGATATGATGTTGATTGTCTTCCAGATGTTTGATATGATGCTGATTGTCTTCCAGATGTTTGATATAATACTGATTGTCTTCCAGGTGTTTGATATGATGCTGATTGTCTTCCAGGTGTTTGATATGATGCTGATTGTCTTCCAGGTGTTTGATATGATGCTGATTGTCTTCCAGATGTTTGATATAATACTGATTGTCTTCCAGATGTTTGATATGATGCTGATTGTCTTCCAGGTGTTTGATATGATGTTGATTGCCTTCCAGGTGTTTGATATAATACTGATTGCCTTCCAGATGTTTGATATGATGCTGATTGTCTTTCAGGTGTTTGATATAATACTGATTGTCTTCCAGGTGTTTGATATGATGTTGATTGTCTTCCAGGTGTTTGATATGATGCTGATTGCCTTCCAGATGTTTGATATGATGCTGATTGTCTTTCAGGTGTTTGATATAATACTGATTGTCTTCCAGATGTTTGATATAATACTGATTGTCTTCCAGGTGTTTGATATGATGCTGATTGTCTTCCAGATGTTTGATATGATGCTGATTGCCTTCCAGATGTTTGACATGATGCTGATTGCCTTCCAGATGTTTGATATAATACTGATTGCCTTCCAGATGTTTGATATGATGCTGATTGTCTTCCAGATGTTTGATATAATACTGATTGCCTTCCAGATGTTTGATATGATGCTGATTGTCTTCCAGGTGTTTGATATGATGCTGATTGTCTTCCAGATGTTTGATATGATGCTGATTGCCTTCCAGATGTTTGATATAATACTGATTGTATTCCAGGTGTTTGATATGATGTTGATGTTGATTGTCTTCCAGATGTTTGACATGATGCTGATTGCCTTCCAGATGTTTGATATGATGCTGATTGTCTTCCAGATGTTTGATATGATGCTGATTGCCATCCAGATGTTTGATATGATGCTGTTTGTCTTCCAGATGTTTGCTGATGCACACAGGGGCTGTGTATCTCACCTCATATGTGACAACAGAAGTCACCCCATGCCTCGTCATTCAGAACTACTGCATGGCCATTTTCCTCGCTACCTTCCTCTTCACCTTCATCGCCATCACGGTGATTTAACATTTTTGAATAGTTGTGCAATATATGATTTAAATGTTCACTGTTTTTGAAAAGTTTCAACAGAAACAAATGAACTGTTTTCTCTGTGAATATATTGTAAAATGTAATTTATTCCTGTGATCAAAGCTGAATTTTCAGCATCATTACTCCAGTCTTCAGTGTCACATGATCCTCCAGAAATCATTCAGATATGAGAATTTTGTGCTAAATTATTATCAATTATTATTATTATCAATAATGAAATATTTTTGTGGAAACAGTGATAGATTTTTTCAGGATTCTTTGATGAATGGAAAGTTCAAAAGAACAGCATTTATTTTAAATGGACGTTTTAATGGTTAAATGGTGTTTCCATGTTTTGTGGGGGCATTCCATAGGCGTAATGCATTTTATACCGTACAAACTGTATTTTTTATCCCCCTACACTGCCCCTGCCACTAAACCTACCCATCACACACACACACACACACACACACACACACACACACACACACACACACACTGCCCCTGCCCCTAAACCTACCCATCACAGGAGACATGCTGCATTTTTACATTTTCAAAAACATCACTTAGTGTGATTTATAAGATGTTTTCCTCATGGGGACCAAAAATGTCCCCACAAGGACAAGGATTTTGGATATTGCCATCTTTGTGTGTCCCCATAACGTAGGGTTTACCAGTCCACACACACAAACACACTCACACACACACACACACACACACACACACACACACACACACACACACACATAATACATCATTGCATTATCCCTGGATAACTTTCGATTCACTATCCGTTCGTGTTGCTGACATTATATTCACTTATGCGCCGATTGCCAACAAAACACACACATTTGATGCAGTTTTACTCATCGCCTGCGGTTTCCACTCATGTTCGGGAAATGTTAATTTGTTAATACATCACAGTAATTCATAAATTAACAGTGAACAATTGTAGATTTATGAACTAACATTAATGTTGTACAAATATTGTTCATCATTAGTTCATGATGTGTTTATTTTTTTGTTTATATTAATGCATTTGACAAATTGAACATGTAATGCTACCATTCTTTCCAAAAATTGTGGTTTATTTAATGCTTTTTACATTTACTTTTTAATACTTTTATTTGCCATGGATGCATTAAATTGATCAAAAGTGACAGTTAGACCTGTATAATGTTACTATTTCAAATAAATACTGTAATAAAATAAAAACTTTATATTCAACAAAGAATCCTAAGATGTTAACACAAATGAAATAGCACATCAGTTTTCAACATTGATAATAATCATAAATGTTTATTGAGTATCAAATCCTCATATCTGAATGATTAGTGAAGGGTCATGTGACACTGAAGACTGGAGTAATGATGATAAATTCAGCTTTGATCACAGGAATAAATTACACTTTAAATTATATTCTCATAGAAATAATATATCACAGTTTATTTCATATATGGTATTACCGCTCTCAAAAGCACGTGTGACTCAATCTTTCATCTCAGACTCTGATGTGTAAAGCTCGCTCCCTGTACAAGCGCGTCGTCACGTCTCAGGGGTTTTTCGGTGACCATCACTGGGCGACTCTGCGGCTCCTGGAGAGACGGATGCTGCTGTATCCCTCTGCCTTCTTCTTCTGCTGGGGCCCGGGTGAGCACACAGTACCGCAAAACGCTAAAAGATTTAGGCCTGGTTTCACAGAGAGGGCTTAGATTAAGCCAGGAGTAGGCCTTAATTAAATTAGTGCATTTAAGTATCTTTTATAAACATGCCTCAGAAAAAAAACATTACTGGTTTGCATCTTGAGACAGAACAATGGCACTGACATTTCACTCATTGCAAGTGGCTTTCAGTTAAAACAGCTCAAATATCACATTGTAGCATTTTTGATAGCATGAATTAGCACATTTGCTAACATGTTTTAACATTTTGCTATCATTATTTAAAATTTTTCTAGCATCAATTAGCACATACCACATTTTAAAATTTTGTTAGCATAAATTAGCACATTTGCTAACATGTTTTAACATTTTGCTAACATGATTTAACTTGTTTCTAGCATCAATTAGCACACCAAATTTTAGCATATTTTTAACATGAATTAGCACATTTGCTAACATGTTTTAACATTTTGTTAGCATTGATTTAACTTGTTTTTAGCATTAATTAGACACACCAAATTTTAGCATTTTGTTAGCATGATTTACTACATTGATAACATGTTTTAACATTTTGCTAACATGATTTAGCATTTTTCTAGCATCAATTAGCACATACCACATTAAAGCATTTTGTTAGCATTAATTAGCACATTTGCTAACATGTTTTAACATTTTACTAGCATGATTTAGCATTTCTATCATCAGTTAGCACAGACCACATTTTAACATTTTGTTAGCATTAATTAGCACATTTGCTAACATGTTTTAACATTTTACTAGCATGATTTACCATTTTTCTATCATTACTTAGCACATATCACATTTTTGCATTTTGTTAGCATTAATTAGCACATTGCTAACATGTTTTAACATTTGATAGGATGAGTTAGCTTTTTTATATCATCAATTAGCACAGACCACATTTTAACATTTTGTTAGCATGAGTTAACACGTTGCTAACATGTTTGAACATTTTGCTATCATGATTTAACATGTTTCTAGCATCAATTAGCACATACCACATTAAAGCATTTTGTTAGCATTAATTAGCACATTTGCTAACATGTTTTAACATTTTACTAGCATGATTTACCATTTTTCTATCATTACTTAGCACATATCACATTTTTGCATTTTGTTAGCATTAATTAGCACATTTGCTAACATGTTTTAACATTTGATAGGATGAGTTAGCTTTTTTATATCATCAATTAGCACATACCACATTTTAACATTTTGTTAGCATGAGTTAGCACATTTGCTAACATGTTTTAACATTTTGCTAACATGATTTAACATTTTTCTATCATCAATTAGCACATACCACATTTTAGAATTTTGTTAACAGGAATTAGCACATTGATAACATGTTTTAACATTTTGCTAGCATGATTTAGCATGTTTTTATCATCAATTAACACATACCACATTTTAACATTTTGTTAGATTGATTAGCACATTGCTAGCATGTTTTAAAATGTTGCTAGCATGATTTAGCATTTTTCTATCATTACTTAGCACATACCATATTTTAGCATTTTGGTAGCATGAAATAGCACATTTGCTAACATGTTTTAACATTTTACTAGCATGATTTAGCATGTTTCTAGCATCAATTAGCACATATCACATTTTAGCATATTAATCGTCACATTGCTAATATGTTTTAATATGTTAGTAGCATGATTCAGCAAATTGAACAGCCTCTTTTCATGTTTTTTATGATCTCTTGATTATTTTAGCAATATTACTGGCCACTATGATGTTGGTGAAACGGGACATAATAGAGGGATGGATTGGAGTCGTTCTCTACATCCTACAGGTTCGCCAAAACACATAAAAGCTCCTACAGCAATAATTACTTTACCCCCACTTGCGAATGGAAAAAAGGTTCTTGTTCTTGTTCTCCACAGGCCCTCACCTCTGCATCTCAAGGTCTGTTGAATTGCCTGGTTTACGGCTGGACGCAGCAACACTTCCGCTCTCTCAGCAGCAGCACCGTATGCGACGCCAACACCCAGACTCCCCTGCTACGCTCACAGAAACGAAACTACGCCGCTTTGCGTTCTGCTGCGTCACTCACTAATTTTGTCTGACACAAGTACTTTTATGCATTGAGCAACCAAAGCGACTTGCAGTGCATTTGACCAGTTTGTGCGTTCCTTAGGAGTCGAGCCTGTGAGATACTGGAGCCTGTACAACACACACTGCTGTGCTCTTCACATGAAGACCGAAACCAGCTAAATATCTGTGCGGTCCTTCATGCATGAAGTTCAACAGATCTGTTTGGTTTTGGTGTCACAGCTGAAGCAGACATAGATGCTCACATACTGAAAATCTAGCTAAACGTTTTTTTTTCTACCTTGGTTTTGTCATGAGATTTCAGAAGCTGCACCTGCTGCCGAAGCTTGTTTCATCATCTAAGGTTGCTTTTTGCAATGACATGCTCAAGAGTTTCAGATCACGGCGCACAAGAGACATGCAAAAAAAGGGAAAGACCAAAGGGGGATTACAGCCAGAGGGAAATAGCTCTGAAACAGGATCTGAGAGGACGAAGCTGCTGCTTTCCATCCAAAAAACAATGCGCTGAATCCACCCACACACTGGTTAGTGATGCTGGTATCAATTACAGACACAAATCATTTCCTCTTGATAAACAATGCTTCTCAGTAGGTATTATTATTGAATATGCACGGCTGATGAGAAATAATTCACATGTAGTTGTCAAGATACAAGCACTGAACCATTGGAATAAGCTTTTCGCTTGAAATGAGGTCATGGAAAACTTGGAAGTATAAGGGAAATGTTTAGAAATTGTGATTTCCAGGCATTGGTTAAAATAAAGTTATGAATAAACTCTTCGCTCTAAACCCTTTTGTTTAACTTTGAAACATAAATTAACATATTATTTCTGTCCCTTAAACACAGTTAAATCCAGTGGTTTTAAGTATCTGAGTAGGCTAAATGTAATTAGTTACTGTACTTAAAGGTGCAGTGTGTAATATTTATGAGGATCTGTTGACTGAAATGCAATATAGTAAACATAACTATGTTTTCAGTGGTGTATAAATACCTTACATAATGAACCGTTATCTTCGAATGAGCCGTTTCTATCTACACACTCCGCGGGTCCCCTTACAGTAAAGCCGCCATTTTGCACCGCCAAAATTGTTTCTACGGTAGCCCTAAACGGACAAACTTCTCTACAAAGTGCTAGTCGCTCTCTGCTCTCTCAGACGACATATTTGTCCTGTGTCGGCCACCGTAGCTTCTCTATGTGCTCAGAAAGGGAGGGGCGAGCGGTGGACGGTTGCAATTCACAACCTCACCACTAGATGCCGCTAAAATGTACACACTGCACCGTTAAGTATCTTTTTGGCTACTTTGTAGTTTTACTGTGTATAAAAGATATGAACAACTTTTATTCTCTACTTGACTACACTAAGTATATGCAGTGTTGGGGTATGCATTAAAATTTACTTGAGTTATGTAATCAGATTGATTTTATTTCAAGTAACTAAGTAATGCATCACTTTTAAATTTCATTAAAAATATTTTAATTTGTGTTCTGAAAATGAATGAACGTCTCATGGGTTCGGAATGGCATGAGGGTCAGTAATAAATGACCGGTTTTTATTTTTGGGTCAACTATCCCTTTAAAATGCCAGTGTAAAGTCATGGGACTTTCTGTAGTTGGTAACATTTTCTAGTCATGCTCTGTTGTAAAATATTTTATTGACAGGAAACTGGTCGGTCTTTATCCAGTAATTTCAAACAGCTGGAAAAGCCATGTAAAATTCACTGTTCAAAAGTGTGGGACTTATATTGTGTAAATACACCAATATATGTGGTGTCATAAATAACGTTGCACTTCTTTTCCCGTTTTAGTTTGGCTTAGGAGAATCTTTCATGTGACAGAATGACTTTAAGTTTTCTATTTAAATTGAACAAGTGTTAGTTTAATTTCCAAGTGTATGTTTGTACATAGCTATTACACATTAAATGTTGTTTTCACATTTCAATAAAATCTAATAAGGTGTTGATATTTTGGTATGGTTTACTGATGTTTACTTGATGAAGCCATTGGTCTGTTAAAAGCGCTATATAAATGCAGTCCATTTACCATTTACCATGTTCAGCTTCTAGAGTGTTGTTTGCAGATTAGCTTTTTAGACAACCACGATTATAGTGTGATGATAACTCTGTGTTTACAACTCTCTTCTCTAATCCTCAGCTAAATGCTGCCCCCTGCTGAATCTACTGCATTATACTTTACTGCTCTTTTCTCTCAAACTGATTTAAATAGGTGAGTTACATAACACCTGTGTTTACAAAGTAGTCCCAATTTACAAAAATAAGTACATGATAGAAGTAAAAAAAAACAATGAAATAAAATCCCCAAAGGAAAAGCCACTGTGATTTGAGATATAGTCATTAAATAGCTATAGTAATGTAATTCATGTGTTCAATGTTTCATGTGTTTGTCCATACAACTATAGGTAATGGGAGCCAAAACTATATTCAAGAGAGAGGGGAATGTGCCAGTAGTTCTCAACCAAGGGACGGGCACAATATACAGGACCTCAGTGTACATCCAGAGGGCAGGGATAGTTCACCAAAAGAGGAAAATCCTGTCATTGATTACTCCCCCTCATGTCGTTCTAAACCTGTAAGACCTTTGTTCATCTTCAGAACACAAATTAAGATATTTTTGAAGAAATCTGAGCGCTTTCTGTCCCTTCACTGAACGCTTACACTACCACTTTCAAGCCTCAGAAAGGTAGTAAAGACCAGTGTTGGGGGTAAGACATTACAAGTAACTAGAGTTACGTAATCAGATTACTTTTCAAATAACTAGTAAAGTAATAGCCTAGAAATCTAGACGCACCTGCGATTGTAGTCTAGCAACTCTCCTTTGGCTTGCGAGCTGGAAAAACCAAACTCTGGTCAGGCCAATCACATCGTGTATAGAGTCGGTGGGCGGGCTTAACAATGGCAGAGTTGCCGCGGTTCCGCGTGCTACTTAAAAACAAAGAAGCTGGCGAACGGCGGTCTTTCACGGCTTTGGCCGTGACTCTGGGAGACTTGTTGTTAAGCTTTTCTTTGAGATAAGCACAAAGAACGGCACTGAAGCCATTCTTAAGAAAGGAAGATGTGTTTAGAGTTTTGCCGACCGGATACGGCGAACGTTTAATCTATCAACTAGCTCCGCTTCACCTTCTTTGTTGCTCTGGTTGGTTGTAGCGCTATCCAATTGCATGCAGAGGGGATTTGAAAGACAACCGTTTATCCCGACCCTCGGATTGAGCCCTGCCAATGGAGAGTTCCCACACCCAACATCTTGATGTGGATCTGGCTATTCAGGCTAGTAAAGTAATGCATTACTTTTAAAATTTACAACAAAATATCTGAGTTACTTTTTTAAATAAGTAACGCAAGTTACTTTGTTTTCCCATTTATTGACTGATAGCTCTCTTATCCCAATCGTAAATCGTAAGTGCTGAGATGTTGTGTGTAAACATGATGGTTATTGTAGTGTGAGCGTGCATTTACCAATCTCACTTGCACAAAAACAAAACAAAATGAATCTGTATTCCTCAAAATTATTAAAATCCTTGAAACGCAAAATCAGAATACTATGCAAAACTCCAATAATTAAATATGTAAAATAAATCAAATATTTTTATACATTCAATCTCACTTTATTGAACAATGTACTTGCTGCTGACCTTTAATGATTCAGTTAAACCATGCGCAAAAATGACTTACCTTATTATTTCACTTTTGGTGTGAAAGAGTCTTTACATTTGCTCAAAAATAGAACTTTTTTGTTATATAAAACAAACAAGTCCAGCCCAGGTGAAAAAAAGTAACGCAAAAGTAATGTAACGCATTACATTTCTTAAAAAGTACCAAAGTAACGCAATTGTACTTTTCAAAGTAACTTTCCCCAACACTGGTAAAGACATCATTAAAGTAATTCATGTGACTACAGTGGTTTATCCTCAATTTTATAAAGCAATGTGAGTGCTTTGGGCAAAAAAAAACATAATTTACCACCTTATTTACAAAATACTAATCTCCGAGGCCCGTTCATGCAACATCGTCTGCTCTCGCGTCAACACAACACGTGGTGCTCTCCTGAACGTGCGTTGCAGATTCATATTTTCTCAGTAAAGTGCTAAATGATGTATTTGTTTGCACTAACAAAGCTCTTAGAGTTCATTAAAAGAGCTTTCTTTGTGTTCCGAAGATGAACGGAAGTCTTACGCGTATTTATAAAGTTTTAAATATGGATATTTTTCTTACACAAATGCATCACTTAGCTTCAGAAGGCCTTTATTAACTCCAGAAGCCATGTGGAGCACTTTTATGATGGATAGATGCACTTTTATGGACTTCAAAACAGAAACAGCCATTCGCTCCTATTATAAACTTTATAGCTTTATAATAAAGCTTGGAAGAGCCAGGACATTTTTTAATATATCTCCGATTGTATTCGTCTGAAATAAAGTTTTAACACCTAGGATGGCTTGAGGGTAAGTAAATCATGGGCTGATTTTCATTTTTGGGTGAACTATATCTTTAATGCACCCAAAAGTACAATCACAGCAACGTCACAACCACAGTATCCAATCAGACAACCGCAAGCAGACATTCCGGAAGCCGCGAGCCAATGAAATCAAGCAGGAAACTTGCACATTAGGTGTAATCATGTGTAAAGGGAATAATAGTGCGAGTCGAAATCACGAACAGAAAAGTAGGTCAAGTTGCGGAGTTTCGGAAAGATTTGAAACATCCCATCACGGCCATCATTCGCACTTTTATTTAAAACATGGACAAGAAACAGACCATCAATTTCGGAGCGGGACCGGCTAAACTTCCACAGTCGGTAAGTGCATCGGTCATTTTTGTTAATGTTTATTTATTTATTTTTTTATGTATGCATTTTTGGTAAAAGTTTTGTGTACGTAGTGACATTATATCAGTACACCGTACGATAACATCATCTATCAGCTAAAAACTAACAAGTGTGCATGCAATTTGCAAAGCTGTTTTATAATCGCTGAGCATCATTTGGGATGCAGGGATGCACTAAAATAATGTGGTTGAGTTTTGCTGGTCTCGCTGCATGTGCAATGTTGCATCAGCCACAGCTTGGCATTCAGAGTCGCTGTTGCCTCTTCAAACGAGTCATGCCATGAAATGCCAAAGAATTTAGCGTAAAGGCCTGATAAAGAGTGGACATGTCTTGATTTGTTATAAAAAAATATATAACTGGTTCTGCGTGTCTCTGGATATTGCCTCTAATCAGTAGCTTGCCTTTTCTTATTAGAAAACTAACCCAACTCTCGAACTATGAATGAAGTGGTTGTTTACTTCACATGAAGTCAGGTTCATGCCTCTCCAATGTTGTTGTGTCCAGTTTTGACTTCCTTCCAAAATTGCCTTATCCCCCTCGACAACGAAAAAATGCTACTTAGTGATGGGGAGTCGACTCCCAAAGAATCGATTCCTAGTGTCGGAGTCGACTCCGGCACTGCGTCAGAGAGCTGGAGATGTCGCAGAAACAAACTTGTAGCTTACTTTACAATAAAATTAGTAAACCAGTTACATTGTAATTGTATACATACACTTTCATGCCAGCTTTGTGGTTTGGTTTGCCATGATATTCTCATTTGTGTTCGTAATTGTTAAACTAATCATAAAAACTGGAAACAACACATTAATAAGTGTAGCCTACATTATTGTATGTATTTAGACAATATATTATTTTTATTATCTTTTAATCACCTGATGGTTACTCCACCTGATGGTGAAGCATCTTTTCAAGGTAATGTCATCTCTAAATTGGACTAATTTGACCAGACACGCTAAAAGTGTGTTGTTTTAATAAATTTAGTTTTAGACTTTGTGTCAGGGGAAAAAAAAGAACGACATTCAGTGTGTGATAATGACTGCAATTTTGTATTCTTACTGCCGAACCTGTTTTGACTTGAAGTAAATTGAGTCGACTCCGAGAGTCGATTCCATCGAATCATACGGTGGGAGTCGTGAATCGGAGTCGACTCTGAAAAACTCCGCAATCAAAACGATTGTGTGCTGCCAGAACAATATTCCTGTGTGGTGATGTGGTTTGAGGCCGTGTTTTATTGACCTAATTACTGCAAACCATAAACATATACTCCTAAAACAATGCTAATAGTGTTTTTGCTGCGCAATCTTGATACGTATCAAGCTACTGATTGCATGGGCCATTCAACATTGGTTTCGTAAATCGTGTCCATAATTGTATCTGGCTTTTTATCTTCCTCTGAGGTTGCCAGGATACTGAACTTTAAGATGGTCACAGATGCCAATTCTAAAGACCATCTATTTATCGTAGTTTAGAGGGAGCCAAAACCGTTTTGGATATAAAATGTTATTTTTCATTCCTAGGTTTTATTCCAAGCACAGAAGGAGCTTCTGGATTACAGTGGCACCGGGATAAGCATTCTTGGTAATGATCTGCATTTTAAATATATATTCGCTTATATGTGCAATGCAGTGTTTTGGAGGTGTTTATTTCTCTTTACATCTAATCCAGAAATGAGCCACAGGTCGTCTGATTT